>JABXWE010011455.1:0-25012 GCA_014611495.1 Limonius californicus | reverse complement strand
ATTAAAAAAAATACTAGGTGATTAAGGTCCAGTCTTTCAATACCCCGATAAAAATATCCGATAGTTGTCAGGCGGTATAAACTAACCCCTAGATAAAATCTACCCGACAGCGTTGTTGCGTCTTTCAAAACAACTTATCCTCTTGGTTAGTATTGGGCAAATTTTTTCTGGTTAACTGTCACTGGCAGTGGCGGCTCGTGAGTTAAGAAAGAGGGTGGGCACAAGAAAAAACTTACCTATTTTTTGTACATAAAATCCATTCTCCTATTTTTCATGTTGGAAAAGACGTCTATGACTTTGTTGTCAAAATCTGGAATGGATTGGACGAACTTCTTTTCTATTGATAGGACCGCCAATGCGTTCATTCGATCTTCTGACATTGTGCTTCTCAGAAAAGTTTTAATGCGTTTGAGGGTGGAAAAACATCGTTCACATTCTGCTGTCGACATGGGCGTTGTACAAATAATATCCAACAGTTTGTATGTTTCCGTCAAAACCACACAATTAACTTCCATCATTGAAAAAACGTCACTTTCGTCTTTGAATTCAAACGCGCGATTGCGCGAAAACAGCGCTACAAAGTCCAAATTCAAACGTTGACTTTAAATGGGGAACAATGTGCTCGGTGCCCCATTCGCCTGGTATATCGCGTATAGCGAAGATAACCGATAGGCAACCGAATCATCCTCTAAATAGGTACAAATCAGAGCGTTCCCCGGAAAATAGTTTTGAGGCTGTTAGCCGCGCTTGTAGTGCGGAAGGAAAATTTGATACCATCGTTAAAATAATGAAATTAAAATAATGCACTGAATTACATGCGAATTTCTTTCAGTGTTTATCTTGGTGGTTGGATGGGCACGTGCCCTTTAGTACAAGCCGCCACTGGTCACTGGGTCTAAAGAATGTGTGGTAAGTTCAGTACAATGGTGTGCAAAAAAGGAAACATCTTAAAAGCAGTAAATTAAACAAGGATACCAATATTTTGTTTACTAAACGCCAGGGGGGGGGCTGTGAAGGACGTTACTCAATGTCACTTGCCGTAGTTGGTAGTAAAATATGGGATTTACATTTGTAATTGTATGTGTAACAATCATTTTCTCTGCTGTAGTTTTACTAACGCCACTAATTCCACCTGCAGTAATATGTATAATATAATGAACGGCTTGCTTAAATTCTCCGAGTTTCATAAAAAGTGACTGCTCCATGGGTGTGACATAATGGTTTATGTTATGAAATATAAACAATTTCGTCTACATAACTATACAATAGTTTATTATTTGATGTAACATATTTTAATTGTTTCAGTGTTGTTTTACAGTGATTTTTGTTAATTTAAATCTTCAGAAATATTTAAATCATCGGAAAAATTAAAATGCTTCTTCAATTTGTAAAATTTATCTATTTATTAGTTACTACTCCAGAAAAAATGGTAGAGTATTAATTTTATAAACACTTTAATGTACATTTACATCTGCTCGACACTCTACTTTGGATAATAGGAAAAAAATATAAAGTTAAATTCCAAGATACCATAACATGAACAAGAGGGAGGGTCTGTATGACCCACCCAGGAAGGGTGCCCAGGGAATATTAAGATTACTTACAAAGAGCAATTTTAAAAGTATTTTCAGCCAGTATAGAAATCCTGCAGGGGCGATCGCACCTGTTGGCCCATCCCCCTGAACTCATTATATAAAATGAGTGATAGATTAGGCAACCAAAGATTAAAAATTGGTAAGCTCAATAAAAAGATGGTATCATCAATAGACATTTATTATAATTTACCAGTTTTGATAAACTGGAATATTCGACAGTCTCAAAACTTCATATCGGGACACAGGAATTTTATTTTCTAAATCGCAACAATCCCATAAAACTGCGACATCTACCAACCCTACCCTCACCAGGATTTAAACCCAAGTCCCCCTGAGTGGAAAACTAACACGATTACAACTGCACTACCAGATTTCCCAAGACATATCCAAGGCAATACATGATTGTACAAAATTAAGCAGAAAATCAACTGAATAAAATTTTATATTTAAATATATATATCTCCCATTTTGTACATAGATAGAAAACACAACACAAATTAAATACAATTTGTTCCTATATTTTACACGGCCACAGTCACTCTATTGTAAAGTGCTGGAAAATACCATACATTTAATGCACTATAATTTTTATGATGACTTGATACAGCCATCAGAATTACAAAAAAGTTTTGGAAAGCACCATGGACTTAAATATTTTCCTAAAGATTAAACTAAAATTGTGCTTATTTCTTTTTTGGAGCTGCCTTTGAGAAAAAGGCATCTAAAAATAGACCTGTAAACACAACAACTGCTCCTATCCATTGTCGGGAGGACAATTTGTTGCCAAACAGTATAACTGATCCTAGGACTGTAAAGAATTTCCTTGTAGTGGTGATAACTGAGCAAGGTAAAGGTCCAAATTCAGTTACCTAAAAGCAAATATTATAAATACAAAATTTCTGGTACCTATTATTACTTACTGTTAAAAATATAAAAAGTTGGCCCAATGCTCCCGCCAAAGCTAAGAGGGAAATGTGAGTGAGGACAATTGTATGTCGTGCTACAAATTCCATAAAACTGAGGAACTCGCCAGACAGGACTAATGCTACACCCAAGAATATGCAGGACCATGCGTTCATTCCCCGCATCATTTGTTGTGCTGTCGGTTGTGCTTCAGCTTTCATTCGTTCCTGTATTAAAACAAAAAGTCTGACACAAAAGAAATTTAACTGTTCGTGGTACGTTCATAAGATTTAAATTAGATCAATGTTCTGCCAACATGAAAAATAAATATACCATTAAGGTCTTTCAATTTCTCCAAAATCAGTCATTTTTTAAGATTATCAATCTCTTAAGTTACAATACAATGTTTCAAGTAATTTATTATTCTTTTCAAGAAATGATTTGTAGAAGAAAATAAATGAAACATATATCAAAACACGAAAATTTTAAACAAGAGAAGTAAATTTGTTAATATACAAAGTATTTAAACATTTTATGAAATAGTGATCATTGTATTACATGGAACAAATAACAAAAAAAAAACTTTCAATCTAAATTTTAAGCTATGGGAGTAAATTTGGTTGCTAAAATATATATTATTAAAAAGTTTTGTAAAACAATAAAAAAATGTAATCTAAATTAGATGAAATATAAAATTATAAATAATTTAATTCTGGCAAGTTTTAAGATAACACTAAATTAATTTAACTTAGTCTCCAGAATTTAACATTAAATCTTTATTATCCCTTGGAAATAGCACATACAAATACTTTGCAAACTAATGCCTACCTGTACAGCCCCCGTAAGACCATCCATTGTCAGTGAAAGTAGAATTAATAATTCACCTAAGCCAAATGGACTACCCTGTGATGCTCCTGCTTTTTCTTTGTACATGAACAACACTACACCAATGACAATCATTAAAACAAATAAGTATTTCTTAAATGGGTATGACTTTTTCCCTATTAAAACTCCTAAGATCATCACTGGAATTGGCTTTCCAGCTTTTCCAACCACCTAAAATCCATATTATATATAAAAAATACAGATCATCAATAAATGTATACCTGGGTTGGATATGCGACCCATTGTAAGGCCATATTGGAGCAAACCATCGCCAACAAATAAGTCAGTGCAGCACTGGCACAGTATAATGGAGGGGTTTTATCTTCTCCTTGTGGCCATAAGTAAAGCATCCCTTTGGCAAAAAAGTAATTAACTAGACACTGCATAAAAACTAAAGCAAGGGCATATGTGTATCTTTCTTCCACTTTCTGTACAACACCATCTTCCCCAACGACTTCATACACATATTGACCTCGGGTTATTTTCTCCTGAAGAATTCCAAAATAAAAGTAACACACAAATATGCCTGCTGCACAAATGAAAAATTTTGAGTTATGTTGCATGTTTAGGTTAGGTAAAAATGTATTTAAAACGAAGAAAAATTAATTAGTCACTATTTAAATGCCACTGGAGATGCGTAAATCCTATTTTTACATAACTGTTAATTGATCATATTTATATATTATACTAATTCACTTTCAAAATGCAAACTTTGCAAATTGAACCAATAACCTAGATGCCACATGCATTGTTTTCAGTGTCTATTTGACATTTAGACACGTCAGGTAAGTCGTGGCTTCTGAATGGTTAGTATGGCAGTGTTTAATATACCGGTACTGTCAGTAGCGGGGTTGCGGTATCGATAGTAGGGCACATGCCCTAGCACTGAACATCTACACGAATCGCTCAATTTCCAATGAGTGTTTCAGAAGAATCTGTCTCAAGTAAACTATATTTGCGTGCAAAAATAGCAGAATTTTTATCGTCTTTAAAAGCAGTAAAGGCTAGGAAGTGTTACGAAACCCGCCAGGTTAAAAGCAGAATTTCAATTTTTTTGAAAGTACTACCAACATTACTTTAGTAATGGATGATATATACACTATTCACGATTGATTTGCCATCCAGTAGGCTGTGTTTTTTTTTCTTAAGTTGCCTTTCTTAAATATCATTTGATTGATTTTTAGCAATGTCAAAATGAAATTGCCCTGTTGCCAGCTCTAGAGTCCCCTCCTTTTCTAACAACAATAGGCGAATGTTAAATGAACAAACAAGCTCTACTGGCAACATTGCCTGCTTTCAAAAAACATAACCTCCATCAAGAAAAACTGGCATAACCCAACTTAATTAATTGACAAATTTCAATGATATAGGTCTTACAATATCTCGTGGAAGACGAGATGCGCAAAGGCGGCGCTTGAAATAGCGGGCGATTGTGACAGTGGAACCTAAAAACATTGACCGTTGAGTTCAATGAATTCCAAGAAAATGTATAAATCTCAAGTTTATTTTATTCTGCAAGTGTTAATAGTAGGTTTTATATTTATTAATAAGCATAATAATGAGCATGATTAAAATAAAAAGAATGCAGGATTTAAAGAAAGCATATTCAAGTTATAATTACAAAATCACAGCAATAGATTAATAGGTGTATTTTATTAGCTAACGTTACCAATTATTTTTACACGATTACATTTTTAACACAAATTAAAACGTAATTAAACGAATAAAGAATGTTTTAATTTAATTAACATATGATCAAAAGCCTTGAAAATTAACACCGTCTTCTTTAACCGCCTGAAACACAGCTGCCATAGTGGGTCTTTTCTTGTTTATGCTTGGATAGGTGTAAATAACTTTGCGGATAACTTCCTCGTCAAATACATCCACACTCGACTTCGGATGTGGTTTCTGAATGGTTTTTCTCGGTGACAGAAATTTTTGATCTACAAAGCAGAATATAAACCAAATATAATGTGATATAATGTAAAGTACAAACCTTCAGATTTTCCTTCAGCTTCTTTACAAATTCGTCTCACCGTATTTAATCCAACTCCTGTAGCTTTAGCTACTCGTTCTATCACACCCGTGGTAAAGTGGCCCTGCTCTTTTTCCTCTAGCATAAATTTATAAACGTTATAAATTATTTGGCGTCCTTGACTGTGCACAACTTTACCATGATTGCTCATTTTAAAGATTCTGTAATATGTTGAAATAGGTTAGGTATATAGTAAATAAGTTTTTAAAACAGTATTTTACACTTACTATGCAGTAATGAACACGCTTCACTGTAGTTTTGAAAAAAACTGTTTAATTACAAATGGAAAAACCTGGGAAAACGAAGAAATAAGTTGATACACGTGAGATATGCAGCGAGCCGTCAACTGTCATATAATGGCAATATTTTTAGGCGGAGTAGTAAAATGGGCGTCACCTGCGCACGGACGGCTTTTGTTCTTTCTGCGCTCTTCCACGAGATTTTGAAAGACCTCTACCACACATTCCCCCAGATTTCCACAGCCTGTTGGATGGCAAATCAATCGTGAATAGATTATAAATATCACTACAATGTCGACTCTGTAAGGCTAGTATGACAAGACACGAATTTTGTACAAAATGTTTTTACAAAATGCTGCGCAAATGAGCAAGTTTTAGTGTTTGTCAATGATTATAGAGGGCAGAGACGAAAATGTTTTACCAGAGCCAGTATATAATGTAATGTAAATATACTGGCTCTGTGTTTTACCACGTGTTGCGCCGATGCTCCCGGTTTCAGTAATCTAGTGGTTAGCGCATTTGCCTTTAGATCCGAGGGGCGCGGGATAGAACCTGGCCGAGATCGACGAGATTTTTCTAGCGGGGAAAAATCTGAAAATGCGCCTTCTGTCGGATAAGAAGTAAAGCCGTAGGTCCCGTGCGACTGCGATGTGTGACACGTTAAAAATCACTACTTGAGTTGGAATCACCCCAGATAGGCAAAATTCTTAGTCGGGATGTACAATAAACCAATGATGGCTGCAGTGCTTATTAGAGATGCTTGGATAACCGCGTCCTAGATCTCGCTCTTTCAAATCAATCAATCAATGCGCCGATGCTAACCGCGCTTTTTCTTATATCCCTTGCGTTTTTTTATTGCTGCAACTTTTTGTTTTGGCCTGTGTTTATGTAAAATAAATACATAAAAGGGCTACGAACGCAGGCATCAAACTAATATTGTACAATTTTGATAGAATTCTACTTTATCGACAGTAACATGATTATTTTGACAGTTTTCTCACAGATGTCAACGTAATTTGCAACTATTTGCGCATGCTCACAGACGGAATTTTATATAAAATTCTGTGCCGGGTAATACATGTTTTGCAGAATTTTGTACAAAATTATGTTCAAAATTTTATACAAAATTTTGAACAAAACCTTGAACAAAATTTTCTACAAAATTCTGTGTCGTGTCATACAGGCCTTAGACAAGCAATATTTAAGTTTTTTGAAAATTTTAAATCAAAAAAAAACTGTTCTCTTTTCTCACAAAAAAAAACAGGTTATTAAGATTGGTATAATCATTTTTAAAATTAATTTGTTATTTTCACTGCTACACCTCAAAATTGTGAAATCCGAACATATGAAATGTGAATTTTCGTCTTGATTATCATTTATACTGTGTTTATGCCTTTGTCTATGATTGCGTATTAGAATATATGTATAACCCTACAGGATAGAAGCGTCACTGATAATTGGCTAAGTAAAACCAGATTTCTCCTTTTTCCAAGCCAACAGAGGCGCTAGTGTAGCTTCTGCGTCTACAAAGACAAACAGAATGCTTAGATAACCACGTCCTAGATCTCTCTCAACCAAAGCAAACAAACATAGCGCATCCATACCTCACTTTCTAATTTTAAGTTTCAACAACAATCTTAGTTGCGTTAACATGTTAGTAGACAAAATTGGTGATCAAATTAGTTTTCACTGTTAATACGTAAGCTATGAAATTGTGTTTTAAGGGTCACATCTGATGTACGCAATTTGTTACAGCAAATTGCTAATTGCATTATTAACAGTAGCTATGGTTGGAATATACTGGTCCTTTCGCGATTGTTACAACAGTTAAACCAGCAAACACAGATTTACCAGTCCTGCCAAGCACTTGGAAATGTTTAATGAATGGGTTAAAGTAAGTGATAACAAGGAATTGTCGAATAAAACTACAGTTGCAGTTTATTCCAGCTGTACAGTTTACCGGTGTCATTTTAGAGACAGTGATTTTGGAGCCAACAGTTGTAGAAGTACAGCTGTACCCAAGCCGGATCTTCCGTATTCAGTTTTATAGCTCCAGGTAGGAATATAATATTATACGTATAGTGTTTCCTTAGCTATAATGTTAATTGTTAACGCAGGCATTAGCATGATGTAATCCAAGAGCAATGAAACTAGATCAACTACAGACAAACGTAGCGTAGTACAGCTTGCTGACCAGGATGCGTCAGCCGTTAGAACCACCATTATATTATGCAACATTTATCTATACAACTTGAACATAATTTAAATTTTGTGGATGATTACGGAAGGGAAATTCATAGCCTAGTTAGCCTTATATGAAGACATACCTACTACGGATGCTAGGCATTTAGCATGCGAGATACGGCCAGTTGCGGCTGTACAAACTCGCTATATATATATATATATATATATATTTGTGTGTGTGTGTGTTTGTGTGTGTGTGTTATTGTGCTATTGGCATTGAAGTAATATTAGCTACAAACATTTTCCTCCAGTCTCCGTATATGTTATTGTTAATTGTAGGTAATGTTTCTGAAAAATATTGTATTTTTTAATTGATAAAGTAAGTTACATTATCTTCTAACGGTAAACACCAAATTATATAAAATAAACCTTATTTGAAAGTTACAATCGTGTATCTTTAACGAGGGCAGTGTGTTTCATCACCACTAACAAATTCTGGGAGCAGAAGTTTTACGAAATACTGCAACTTAATTTATTAGCAAAGACCATGTCTGAGCTTGTCAAGCAATCTCACTTGTCCTTGCTAATAAAATGCATTGAATTGCTCTTTAAATTTCAAATACATTTTCCCGCGGTGCGTATTTTTAACATGGCGTCATCTGGTGCTGCTAAAAATAAATATTTTAGCTTCTTCGTAGCCGTCAGATGGCGCGTAGCGGGTTCAAAAAGATATGGAAAGTGATCATTCTATACTGTAGGGTTATATATTTTATGGGTTGCTTTAAAAAAAAACTTGATTATGAAAATAAATACAGAGTTTTGACTTGTAATAAACAGAGATTTTTCTTCTTCGTCGGTTTTTCTTCTACCGGTGTTGAGGTTACAAATTATAAAACCGGGATTTATTGTAGGTGATGGGCCCCATTTGGATTTGCTTCACGCTCCTCTCGCTCTCCTCAACTACATCGCCATTTTTACTACTTGTATAATTGCGTGTATTTATGTTTGTTGTTGTGTGTGTGTGTGTGTTGCCGTGTCCATGTTACTGCTCCTGGAGCAGTGGTAAGGAGGAGCGCCGTTAATTGTAACCCAATGTCTATTGGCTACCGAGCTCGTTACTGGCTCCATGATTTACAGAAACATTTTCTGCCTACCTTAGGTTCGAACCGAGAGGCTTTACATTGCGAGTTTAGAGCTTGTTTTACATTATACTTTTTTTGTCTAGAAACTTTGAATAGATTTAAGTACTAGATCCAATACTAGATTTGGTTTAACTTGACCATGATGAAAATCGAGCGTATTAGTTTTTTGTGCGCAAGCGCCAAGATTATCCTAATTTGTAATTGCCAACTTTCAAAATAAATATATCAATTCGTATGATTTTGATTTTCATCAATTGAGGTTAAGTCTGTACAAAATGAATTTTGTTACAAAAAAAAACGAGAAAAATTGAGAGGAATTCTAAAACTTAAGAAAATCTATGATCTCTATAAAAAGACAAATCAGAAATCCAGAATAGGGAGTCAACATTGGTTGCTGCGATGTGATGATTTAAATTCAGGGGCTTGTTCATTTGTGACTACTGAACTTTGCCTTTGTAGCTTCGTGGCTCCACTTTTTCACAGCCTGTAGTGCCATAATACTTACCAAATCAAAATACTAGTAAAGAATAAATCTTTAGCACGCTATAACAATATAAACAACATACCACTTTTTTAGGTTAGGTTCCGTTAAGTTCGAGTTTACCGATAAAGGTTGGTAGTATCAAAATTAGCTCTACTGCGCAGATGTAGTATCAAAACTTGAACAAAAAATTGGCCCAGAACTAGTTTTGAAAAAAAGTTTAGCTGGTTCTAGTGCGGAAACTTGGATGCATTTTTTCTGATTTACATTATTCAAGTTTTTACAAGTCCGTCTACTAATGAAACTAGTCAAAGTTTCTAGCCGAAAAAAGTGTAATGTAAAACAAGCTTAAGCCTGGACCATTCGGAGTTTTTATATATTGAGATAGTACAGTTAGGTTCCAGCTTACATAATCCCACTTTATATATACTTTTTAATTGCTTTTTAAAATTATAAATTGGCTCCAATAGAGATATTAAAAGTTTTAGGAGAATATGAAGTAGCTCTATATTTATTTATATTATGATACCCCTTCTGTCATTTTTTTTTCGACCCGCCACTGCTACTGTAGTAAACAGCATTGCTTCTTTTCTGTGTTTTAATTATTTTCATAATTTTTGTTTTGACATGTACATTGGAAAAACAACACTCCAGAAATTTGTATATTTAGTTAGGGGCGCGTATATTTATTACAAATTTAATGCAAGATTAAATTTTATTAACATGTGCAATGATGGTTATAAATATTACCACTGCCAATAACCTTGAAAACAGCTGTTTGTGTTTTGTTTTGTTCCCCGAGAGTTTACGCGACGTACAGGTACTTTCCCTGGGGAATTACCCTTTTCTAAGAACCGTTGTTTGGAATGTAACGTATACGTAAAATGGGTGTAGGTCATTCTACAAATCAGACGTACTTAGAACAAATCAGCTCCGAAGACGACGACTATCTTCCTTTGGAAAATTCCTCACATAACCAAAAAATGCAAGGTAGGCCCATTCAGACCCTTATACTGCCTTCTAACACTCTGTAAGTTTACACTTGCAAGCTTCAGTTTTTAAAAATAAGTGAGTAAATCAGAGTGCAAAGAACAAGAAAGTGCTGCCTGGTGAATCTTCAATGATATCTTATGATTTTGTTCCCTACTTACAACTTGTACTTTTATTTATGAAAGATCAAATGGAGTTCAGCAATTACACAACGGATGCAATGGAAACCTGTGCAACACCAAGAGAGCATCTTGTTAGGTATAAGGCCGTTGATCACCTAATTACAGTACCAAAAGTAGCCGAGATTGAAAAGGACTTGGATTTTTATGAAAAGGTATGTTAATTAAACATATTTACAAACATTTGATTGTGTACATTTGATCTGTTTAGGTGTCTTTAGTGTATTTATTATACGAAGATGCAGAAATTGCTTTACAACATATACTACAACTTCAACAAGGTGCACATATTGATGTATTGGTGGAATGGGCCCAATTTTGTATAAAATGTGATAATTGGCAAGGAAAACTGTTAGAAGCCCTATGTATTATACAAAATTATGAAATAGTATGCAAATTAGGTGTGTAATAAACTTTTACAGGACTAATAACGCATTTAAAATAATTTTGAATTGTAGGTTATGATCGAAGTGAAGCATGTGAACGATTTCTACCGTTAAATGAAAATACATCGTTATTTATTGATTTAGTTAAAAAGAAATTGTACCGTATTTGTGAAAATTTTACCAATGAACATACAACGCAGTTTCTGAATATTATAAAAAATGATTTTGTAGAGAAAAAACTTGAATTTAGACAATTTGATGCTTTGTACCTAGAAACTTATTTCTTGCATTGGATTACTATCAGATATATCTCCCCGACTGATTTCTCCAATTTGTGTAGAGCACTCAAAATTATGGAAATGTATGAAACTGCTGACAATTTGAAATCTACTGCAGTTTTACATGTACCAGATACAAAATCATTAGCAATTAGTAAAAGTTATAAAACCCATAGTGTTGAGGAAACAAGGGGAAGTACTAGCAGCCATATTAATAACTATCAATATCTTGAAACTGGTTCGACATTTGATAGATCTTTGTCTAGTGTATCATCAACCACAGGTTCGATACAACAAGATCGAATTCGTAAAAATAGTTACGAGGATAAAAGCTATATTGTGGACCCTGAACATCCCGGGGTGTGTTTGATTATTAATCAAGAAGATTTTTATACTGAATTCGACAAATCCTTAAAAGTAAGTATTTTTAAGGAATACTAATGTGTGGAGTAATGTGTTACGAGTTTCTTTTCATCTTAATTTTTACACAACTATTCTCTGATATTTTGTAGGCAGTAAAAACACTTGATGTTGTACATAAAGTAATTAAACTGTTTCAGCATCTCCTATCTCCAACCCACAAACAATTAGAAAAGCGAGAAGGCACAAACATGGATCGAGATAAATTAGAAACCACATTTAAGAAGTTTGGGTTCACTGTGATTATAGCAAATAATAAAACCCATTCCGAAATGATGGATGAAATTAAAGAAGCCGTAAATATGATAAATAATCACTCAAGTTTAATCATTTGTATTCTATCTCATGGAATTGAAGGTGATTGGAACAGAAATTTCGAAATTGTAATATTTGTCTTTTAAGAAGAATCACTAAATTTTAAACTAATTTCTACTAAAATATTTGCATAGAGACTTGTCTATTATAACAGGTACATCGCAGGCATTTCCAAAATGTTAAGAGATAAGTCGGTAAACTGGAACTAAAGTGAATTAAAACTATTTTCATTTTACACATGTCGGAGATCCCTCTAAGGTACCTACTATAATAGACAGTGTAAAAAAGAGAAGAAGTACTATATCGTATAATTTCAAGAGTTATATTAGAATTTCATAAACTGACTTTTAGGAAAAGTCTATGGCGTTAACAGTATTCCTGTGGAAGTTCGAGACATACAAAAAATTATGTGCAAAACAAATGTCGCAAATTTGAAAAGGAAACCTAAGATTTTAATTTTGCAATCGTGCCAAGGAACAGAATGTCAGGAAAGTATGTACTATTAATTTATATCTAGGATTTGTACTCGTGTTAACGATGTAAATCTACAGTTGTTGAAGATGATGAAGAATTAGAGGATTTACAAACAGATGGACCTGGAGCTGCTGTTCCTCGGACAGCAGACATACTAGTATTTTGGGCAACTGTTCCTGGATATGGAGCGGTACGTGATAAAAAAAGGGGGACTTGGTTTATTCAGTCTCTTTGTAATGCCATGCTGCAGAATGCATCCAAGTAAGGCTTCCTCTAAAATGCTATTTACTTAGTTAACTGTTTCGTAACAATGACGCATGATTTCAAGTTCTTTATACTATATTTAATGTTTTTCAGAATGCATTTTGAAGACATTTGTACCTTGGTGAAGCAAGAAGTCATCGATAAGCGATGGGAAACTAAAAAAGCAACTAAAGCTATGGTTCCAATTAAAGAATCGACTCTCTCTAGGTTTTTCTTTTTACCACCAATGAGATCACTAGAAATTCCATAGAATTAAACTGTTAATATATTTTATAGATTGTTTATTGTAATATCTAACTAATTATTACCTGTATTCTAGTAGGAGTAATTTAACACCTAAAAAAGAATTTAATTTAATAAAAAAAATATTTTGTACATTTTCACAATGGTTTCATATTTTAATAATTCTCCGATTTTGAGAACACCAAAAAGTTGCTGCTCAAATCAACTGTTTTAATTGTGGTGAAAGCTCATAATCCGGATTGAAAGCTAGTAAAGTTTGGGAATCTATAAAGAGCAATAAGAAAAGTTTAAAAAGCTAAAATTGTATCTTGCCTTATTCAGCGACATTCATATGGATTAATAAGTAAAAAATTATGTATTGTTTTTTTTACACCAATATTAAATTGTCGCCAGATGTTTTCTACCCTGTTCCAGATATAGCTCTCCTCCATTGTCTTCCAATATTATATAGTCTATAAATAAAATACATACATACACTATTGTTTATTTCCGTTATATTTTCTTCTGCTGAATATAAGCCACATTTTATAAAAATAATTATTTTGTAGGTTCAAAATCCACGCATAGAGGGTGGGTTGAAGTTCCATGCTAGTGTTACTGGTATTTTTTAGTTGTAGATGTAGGAAGTAGCGGATTAAACAGCTGTAAGCTCAAACAACCTAGCTCCGAGTCTCCCCTAAATTACATTTTTTAAGAATGTTCAACCTAAACTGTAGAAATTGTAAAATAAAACACTTTTTATTTTGCATGTAAAGATAAATTTGTAAATATATAAACCACACGAGTAGTAAAATAAAAATCACTGTGTGCACTCAGGGGGGCAACCACCCGATACTAAACAGAGGTTTACTATCGGGTGGTTGCTCTGTGAGCAGTGGTGTTTAGAAATTGTGTTGCTTCATGAACGAAAGCCTCGTTCTGATGGCATTGGAGCGTCTGATATATTTATTGTAACACTCCCTATAGTGAAAGACGAACGCTTAGCGCACCCATTCCAAATATTAAATGCGAGATGCTTCCGCGCCTTTTTGCGACTTTTCCGTTGACCCATGTACAATATCCTTATACTTTTTATGCATTGAAGCTAAAAATAAAGCCAGTTTGCGCCTTAAAATTTTTAGTACTCGTCACATCCTCCTTTTGATTAACACCATGAAATATGGAATTCTTTACTAAAACTCTACTCACTGTAGACCTATTCAAGATTCTCCCACAATTTTATATACTCAAAATTATTCACAACCTTGCCTTGGTCCCCTATGCGTACCACAAACATTCTCAATTATCCACTGAAAAATTTTATTTCGTTATGTTGGTGTTGTCGGTTTAAGCTCGGTCTCTCATGACCGTTTTTTAAAGAAAACATATAATAATAAATCTAAATGAGAAATATGGTTGAAAAATAATATGTATGTAAGTGTGAACATAAAATAGGAACCCCAAACTTCCATTAAAAAAAAACTAACAATGTTTCACAATCCTATAAATTTACGGCTTTGCCAGCGGCGTAACTATTATTTCCATTTTTTTTCCTTTTTGTGATCCCTAAGAATATATTTATATTTTTTGTAAAAAAAATCTATTTTCTACTTACATAACACTGTTTTTTAATATGATTTTATTAAATTAAACATGTTTATGTAAGTATGTGATATTTAATTTATTTAACGCAAAACAATAAAATAAATTCTTTTAGTATTTTAATTTATTTATATTTTCTTGAGAAGTTATTAGATAACAAAAAATATTATAATAAACAGCTTAAGCTGTGCTGCAAACAGAAGAATACGAAAAAAACATCGCTTAAGTTTATTAATATTTAATTAATTAATTTTGAAGCAACTTTAATTTACAGAAGAATCTTTATAACTCTCGCAGGTATTGTGAACAAAAGTAATATTGTGTAGACACGAAATCTGTATTTTATTTTTTATTAATAGAATATTGACGAACTGTTTTATTATTTCTTTGGCATTATTGATTAACTAAATTGGGAATGTGTTTCATAAATCATTTAGATGATTTAGCTAATTTTTTTCTAATGGTTTAATGAAATTTAGACGTTGTAAAAAATTGAAATTTTAAACTTTGTCCCATTCCCCAAACCTCCGATTTATTTGCACGTTAACAATATTTATATTTCTACAAAATGTACTTATTTGAAACTTTTTACGGGGCTCTCATATACTAATTTGCATTTAAGCTTACCTTGTTGTTAGTTTGATAACAATTGTCACTTAGTGCAAATATAAACGACTTCTAGCTTGAATAAAACCCATTTTGATTTAAGATCTTTTAAATTTAATATAACATTATACAATACAGTTGCCGCTTCAGTGAGATTTTGGTCCCTTTCGTGAATTTATTGAATCCAAATTTACTATTATTAACATGTGACAAAGTATGACAGCAATAACAGCTAATTCAAATTTCACTTAATTTTGTGCTCCTGTTAGTTACGCCACTGGGTTTGGTATCTGTTCGTTGCAAATCCCCGCATTTTGGGGAATTCCTCACATATTGGCAATGCTGAACAACACGTGACATGCATATGGCATTGTAATTCGGTAACCTTTGTACTGCACGAAATTGTTATCTGGTATTGCACAATTAATTGTAAAGTGTATTGTAGTATAGTGTTTATTGATTCATTTTTTCGGGAAGACCCCATCGTTCCTTGTGAAGACCAAAACTTGAATCATGGGTGCACGTAATTCAACCTTCTATGTTCCACCAGATGAACAAAGCAGCTCCGAGAACGATGAGTTTTCACCGGGAAGCCATTATACAACCGCTCCAAGTATGCAGATATGGTTTTGAAACCGGTTGCCTTATATTTATTTCATAATGATCTTTACAGACATCTGTATTTTTACGAGTTTTTGTTTTATTCCACTTAAGATTATACTGTGGACTCACAGCCACGGCAAGCTACCCCACATCCTGCAGCCCAAGTAACATTATCCACTTACGGTCGTACAATTACCATTGAAATTATTGCCGAAATTGAGAAAGACCTGGATATTTTAGAGAAGGTGCATATTTATAAGGGTGGAAAAATACAAATGTACTTTTATTTACTTTCAGGTATCATTGGTTTACTTGTTATATGACGATCCTAAAATAGCCTTGGAACGGCTAAAAGCTCTCCAACAGCATCAGCACGCACTAGTGCTGGTGGAGTGGGCTCAGGATTCCATGCAATCTGATACTACTTGGCAACGCAAACTCTTGGAAGCATTGTCTTTAATACAGAATTACCAAGCTTTATGGAGATTAGGTTTGTATCAAGTTTTGGTGTGGCATCTTTTGTGTGAGTACCATTTAGAAGTTGTTGGTCGTACGTTCGTGAGATGTTTGCCAGTGGTTGAAAATCTTTAAAAGGTAGTTGGCCCCTAACAAAATTGTTTCTAGTTGGCTACAAATACTTGAAATTTGCTACAATTAATACCTACTGAAAAAGTAGTTCTACAGCATAAAAAGTAGTTAGCTCAAAATAGCAAAATAAATGGTAAATATTTCTCGACTTTTTATTAAAAATTAATTTAAGGACTGCAAAAGAACTAAAATCAGACATTCAAATACCAAATTTGATGTTAAGGCTAATTTTATACCCAAATAAACTAACCTTAAAGGTTTAAAAATGTTGTGGTTTACAGTTTACATAACATTTGTTGATTTATATGAAACTCAAGGCACATTTGTGGTACAACAAGAGTATGATTTATAAACTCTAAATACATAAAATATCTAAATGCCCAAACCCCAGGTAAGGACAAACGCAGGGTAAACTATACAACATAGTACAACTTATGTACCGGCATGTTCTTGAGGAGTGAAGAACACTCATCATATAATTTTAATTTGTCAAATGCAACTGTAAAATGCCAGTTTTCTATTACTTGCATGAATAAAAGTATTTTTCTAGGTTTCTTTAACTGATATTGTGAAGTACGCCACCATAATTTAAATTTAAATTACTTGCTAAGCCAGAACTCCGGGGTCCACAGTTACCCTGCCTATTTTGACATTTCAGTTAATTATGAACCTTAGCATTTTCTCTGGTTTTGTTAACTAATAGTATATTCTTCAACGAGTGTAGAATGACAGCTATTATTCACGAGGATGAAAATCATCCGAGTGTATAATAGCTATTCTACACCAGTAGAAGACTATACTTTCTCTACGACTATTTCATAGGAAGTTACAATTTTTGGTCTGAATCAGTATTATAAAAATTTTGCTTTAGATGAACGTATATCGGTTCACTAGCCACAACGATTTTACTCCGTGTGTACTGTTTCTGCGATTTCTTCGGAAGTAAATTAATATACGTCGTTTTCGCGGTTTCCGTTATTTCTGGTGGCAAACACATCTCAGCGTTTTCGCTGTCTGAATTATTCATACCTAGTTCTTACTGTTTTTACGAATACGAAAATTTAAAACTGTTTTTGACAGTTACTTCAAAAACAAGTGGGAGATCCAAGCGCTAACATGCCACGCCCATTGGATTATGATTCATTATCCCACCGTTTTTTACAGAATCCAACGGCAATGGAGAATATCTATCATTCTTCAACTAAAAAGGTATATGTAACGAATACATTATATTATAGTCGTAGAGAAACTAAGTTAATGCATTGAATAGAAGTAGTTTAGTGTATTGTTGGGTAAGCTAAGTTATTACAAGGTATAGATATGTGAATATTTACTGCGACAACAACTTAGGCTTTTAATAAGTATGGAATCCTGGAAAATTGATGTTCGGGTTTCGGTGATAGCGAGGACAGAGATATTGTCGATGGAGAGGAAGTTCCTGGCGGGTTGAAATTTACGGAGAAGACGGCAGATGTTTACGGTTCCGAAAATAAGGTTGTGAGGCATTAAGGAGGTCCAGGGGCAGGCAAACACGAGCGGACTGCTCGAGAGTGGTCTGAATTTTCTGCTTCTGTAGTGGAAGGGGTTGAAGAGGGTTTTGGTAAGGAAACAAATCCCACCGAAATAAATGGTTCATGGGTTTGGTTTTCATCCATCTCTGAGTTTTCAGGGTCGATATTAGTTTCAATGATTTTGTTTGGGACAACCGGAGTTTCAGGAGTGATGCTATGGGGTTTGGGGAATCTGGGACAGTTATGGGACCGGGCTGGATGGTTGCCCTTACAGTGGGGACAGATGAGGGTTTCGGTGGGACATTTTCCGGGGGGGTTATTTGGGCAGGTGTAATGTAATGTAATGTAATTCGGTTTATTCATCAAAAAGATGTTTACATTTACACATTGCATTTCAACATACAGATTTAACATAGTTAGAACATAACTTTCTAAACTGAGACAAATTGGTTGCCTGTTTGGCTTCGTCAGGCATTTCGTTATACAGTTTTAATCCTTTATAATATAAATTTTTCTGAGAGCAGGCTTTTGTTGCTGCAGGTAACCTGAAATGGTTCACATATCTTGTCTCGTAATTATGTACATCCCTATTATATACAATAAACTTATTCAAATAACTAGGTAATTTATTATTAATGAGTTTAAAAATCAAAATTAGTGTATTAAAATATATTCGTTGCTTTATGCTAAGCCTTTGCAAGGTTTCTAACATTAAGGCAATGTGGGTACGTTTGTTACAAGATAAAATAATTCGGATTGCTCTATTTTGCAGTCTCTGCAGGTCTCCTTCATTAGCCAGAAATAATACGCTAGCACAATAATCAAAATGTGGCGCAATAATCGTTTTGTACACTAATATTCTCGACCAAATGTTGAATTTAGAACTTATTCGTCCACCTACCTTTTTAGCAGCTTTTCCTACCACATAATTGACATAGTCCTTAAAAGTTAACCTATTATCTATTACAACACCAAGGTATTTAAATTTAGTTACATACTCTACTTCAACATCGTCAACCACAACATTCGTCACCGTATTGTGCAATATCCATCCGCTACTAATTATCATTGCTTTAGTTTTGGATGTGTTTAATTTAAGCTTATTAAGTTTTAACCACTCAGAAATATTTCGAAGGTCACGATTTAATTTAGTTACGGCACTATTCACATCACTATCAGCTGTTGTTATCAGGGTATCATCGGCAAATAAGTTGATCTGGCTATTCTTCACGGATAAGTTTATATAATTAATGTACATAATAAACAACAATGGACCCAAAATTGATCCTTGGGGGACCCCTAAACCTACTTTCTTTGCTTGAGAATCTTCTCCTTCATATCTAGTGATTTGCTGTCGTCCACATAAGTAATCTTTAAACCATCGTAATGTCGTTCCCTCAATACCGTATTTTTCCATTTTTGCCAGGAGTAAGTCTCTGTCAATTGTTTCAAAAGCCCTTTTAATATCAAGAAAAACTGCTACCACTTTCTTCCCATGTTCTATATCCTCCTTCCAATTTGCTAGGATCAAATTTAATGACTTTTCACAGGAGTGATTTTTACGGAAGCCTGATTGTACATCAATTAGTATTTTATTTTCTTCTAAATAGTTTTCAAGTTGTTCCTTGGCTATGTGCTCTATGATTTTTTCAAACGCGGGCAACATATTAATCGGTCTGAATTCTGCAGCTTTCTTTGTCCCATTTACTTTTGGTATTGGACTTACAGTTGCCGTTTTCCAAATTTTAGGCAAAATTCCAGATAGGGTTTATCGTTTACTAGAATTGCATTTAGCTTTGGCCAACCATTGTAATAATAGTCGGAAATTCTGTTTAAAACTTCATCGTTGGAGGTTTCCCTTCTAAATTCGGACTTATTTACATCGGTCATTGGTAAATGTTTAAATACTGTGTGTACCATATCAAACATATCGGAATCAATTGTATTGGACTTTAAACTAGCCCTAGAAAGCATATCAGCGAAATGAATGTTTTTGCCTGGGACATAGTAGACATTAAGGTTATATTTTAACAGTTTTAATCGTAAATGTTGTAGCCTCACTGACCCAATTTTGCAAATAGGTTTAGACATGATTGAAATTATTGGTTTATGGTCAGTCTGTACATCTACATTATGACGATAAATAAAATCATGACATTTTTGAGTGCCAAAGTATATCGCTAGTAATTCCTTCTCGGTTTGGCTATAATTTATTTCGTGTGGGGTCGCCCTTAGTTTTACATGAAATATCTGTAAATTACATACAGTACTTAATTTAGAAATATTTTGCATAATAATTTATTTAACTGGAATAATATTAGCATAATATAATCATTATAGTCAATGTATTAATAATCCATGATTTCTCTGAAGTTAAATCAGTTTATCCACTACACTTACAGCTTGCAAAAGTTAGCCGGTGTGCAGTTCATTCGATCATATTTTTATCTTTCCATTCTTTACATTACATGTTTAAAAAGAAATATTTTTTTGTTCTATTGTACAAATTTTACAATGTATGAATCACATACCGCTTGACAAAGAAAATAAATAACGATTGGTTGTTGTAATATTTAGTTAGCGATACTTATTATCATTCTTTAAATATACAGGGTGTATATAAATTTAAAAAAATTGCCATTCTATTATGCATTGTCTACAATAGCTAACTTTTTTTATTGAATAGATACAAATACAGTTAACTAGAAAAATTGCAGTATTTTTCTGCAGAATTCATTGGTATAATACAACAAATAGAAGAATGTTTACGCGATAAACCAATTTGTAACTTCTTTGTTAATACCTATTTGCATTCCCCTGATTTTACTCTCGTAAAATTATTAAAGCACGTGCCCCAAGAAACTACAAATAACCAAGTTATAATATCTTTCTATATTTAAACTTTTATATTTGTGCCTTGGAGGAGAAAATATTTTTCCAGTAGTTCGATACTGTTACTAGCATAGAAATAACACTCCTTCTATGGTTACTAGAGAGACCAAGAGAAATAATGAATTTTAGAAATTCTAAAATTATTACGACAAATGCTCGAAATTGTTCTCATTTTGAAAACAACACTGTGGTTTTGTATACGACTCCTTTGTCTATTATTTTCAAAACATACCAATAAATAGGACATAATAATGAAATTATCTAATAACTTCTTTATTTGTATTTCTTTATGTATACCTATAACTTAATATATTTATTATATATATTATAAAAAGTATAAATATGAAAGATGCGCCATTAAAACAATATTTGAAAATTGATTCAACTCGACAAAAAACATTTTTCTGTTTTTGTTTAAATAATTTATTTTAGCTTTCAAAGCGGTAGTATAATTACACTAACTTAATCACATTCGTGTTTATTAAATAAAAGTCAGCTATTGTAAACGGTTCCATGCATAGCATTACAAAAATGTTTTTATAATTTAGAAATTTAGACAATGCTAGTTTTAAATAGATTTATTGTTGCGTTTAAATGCTGATAACAGTATGAACAAAAAACATATATACATTAAACACCCCATATTATAAGCAGGTATGTTTTAGTTGATTACATTAAAAATTTGAAGTGGCTTTTGATGATAACGTTTTTGTATAAAAACCAACTTATTTGACGAGAAAAGTATAGTTTCTATTTGACTCCTTATTGCCTTTAATCAAATAATAACTGTTTCAAGATGGTTTTTACCGGAAAACGCATAATAGTAGATGTTGATCCAGGCACCGATGATGCTTTAGCTCTTATGGTGTTGTTCCATGCTGAAAAACTAGGCCTTGCCAAAATAGAAGCGATTGTGTGCTCAAGGGGCAATTCATATGTGGAAAATACCTCTAAAAATCTAATACGAATGCTGGAAATTTTAAACAGAACTGATGTAAGTATTTTTGTTTCTTATAAATCTACAACCAACAATAATGTATAATGATTAAGTTGTAGCAGAAATATACAATCATTAAACCGATAACTACCTAATACTTACCTCTTATGTATTTCGAATTATTCATTTTTAGATTCCAGTATACAAAGGTGCTAGAGATGCAATAATACCATCAAATGAACCCATGCAAGAATATTTTGGTAAAGATGGTTTTGGTGATCTGGAATACGAAACAGAGCCCAATATGGACGTCATTCGGAAGGAGACACCATCTTCAGCAATAAGAAATTTGGTTATTAACAATCCTGGTGCGATAACTGTAGTCTGCGTAGGTCCACTGACAAATATAGCTTTAACAATGAAACTTTACGACGATTTTGCACCAAATATTAAAGAACTGTATATTATGGGTGGAAACATTGCAGGTAATACTTTATTTAAAAAAAATGTATTTCAATGCGGATTGGATGATGTATTTTTTTAAGCTGTGGGTAACGCAGTAAAAGCTGCAGAGTTTAACTTTTATGGTGATCCTGAGGCTGCACAAATCGTTTTGGAAAACGCGCAATGTCCTGTTACCATAGCTCCGTGGGAAACGTGCATAGACACCTATATTACACTGGTAAGTCCTAGTATTTTCCGGTTGATAAAGATTTAGTTACTCAATTTACTTAATGTATACAGAAATGGCGCTTTGAAGTACTGGGATCAAGGCAGAGCCCGTTTATGGATCTTTTAAATGCAGCAGATCAAAGCATTTTTGGAGACAAGGATCCTGAATCGTTTCTTTACCCATGTGACGCATTTTTGGCAATTGCAATGTTGTATCCCCAACAGATGATTAAGGATCAAAAAAAGTATTATGCGACTGTTGAACTCAATGGTAAAAATACTAGAGGTCAGGTCGTTTTGGATCACTTGAACGAAACAGAACCAAACGTTACCATGTTAACGAAAATTAGCGATGAGTTTGCAAAACATATTCTATTGAAGGCTGCAGAAGCTGTCTAAAAATTATTTAAATTTTTATTAATCAGATATTGTTTTAATATATTATTATTTTAATCAATATTATGTAGTGAACCAAATTTAAACCAAATTCAAATTATTTTAATCGCGTTTTAGTTTATATTATTTGCTGATGGATAACCAACTAAAATACAACTTATATACATATTAATTAGCTTCAAATTTTTATGAGATATACGTACTATCTATTTATGCAATTATAGATTTTACATTACTGCAAGTTGTTCCACTATATTAAGTTGTGATATAAAATATTTTATTGTAGAAATTTTGTATACAAGCAGGTTTAAGGTGGAAACAATGTAAAACAAAACAGAGTGTACCAGATTATGTTATATTATAAAATGTAATACTAATATAATAAAAATTTAATTTTAGTTTTTTGCTTATTCTACTAAGTAAAAATTTAAATTAATTACAGCTGCTAAGTAATATTCATCTTTTACATTTATAACTATTTTATAATATCAAAGTTTTGTAACTAGGTACTCTACCGGAGGAACAGGGACTGTGCATCGTGTGAACGTTTTTAAAACTAAGGTGTATTAGATACAGGTCAAATGACTTCAATAGTCAGCGAAGAGAAAATTATTCCTTAATATTGTAGTAAACAATTAAAGCTAAGATTAAAATATATTTTATCTGATAAGAGCAAAATTTTATTGTTTTAATATATGTATACAGGGAATTTTTCTTTTTAGTGTACATTGCCTATGTATACTTTTAAAAAGAACGCGTCAATTACGCCTATTGTGTAGGCAACCAACTATACCCACAACTAAAAACAGAAGCAAACGTCACTGTAGTTGTGAATTGTTGAGTATGAATTGGTTTTGGTGATTATTATTTTAGGGATTCTTTTCGGTTATGAGTTTTCTAAATTTTTTTTTAATTATGAATTAAAGGCTTAAGGTTATGTTGAAGCAGTGCTTAAATTAAATAAGTAAATCAAAACGAGTTGAACAACAACGACGATTATTATTGTAAAACATTAAATATTAACAGAAAACGTAAAAGAAAACAAAAACAACAGTTACAACAAGTATTCGAAATGGCCACCTTCTGCTTCTAAACAATAACCTAAGCGGTGTTGAAAAGCACGCACAGCATTCGCAAGAAAGTCGGGATTTAAGCTATTGCATTCGGTACGTATGCGATCTTTTAACTCATCAATACTTTGTATTGGAATATTTGTATAAATATTTGATTTCAGATATCCCCCAGCAAAGAAGTCATTAGGCGACAAATCTGCAGAACGCGGTGGACACGGTATAGGACCGAATCTTCCTATCCTGTCGTTTAGAAAGTTTCTTATAGCATTCGTGGAATGCGGAGGGGCTCTATCCATCTGAAACCACGGGTCATCGATGTTTAAGTTATCTATTGCCGGAATGATGTTGTTGGCTGTATTGAGGTTACCATCAATAAAATATGGACCGATAAGCTTATTTTCAACTATTCCTAGCCATACGTTAACTTTCCCACTTCCCAGTGTGTTGACTGTGAGTTAAGTTTTGTAAATGGCAGTTAGTGCGGGACCTAGATAGTGAATAGATGAGGAATTATAATACATACCGAAAATTTTGTGAAATGACTTTTCCATTTATTGTGAAAGTTGCTTCATCACTAAAAACTATCTTATTTAAAATGTTTTAATGTTCATTCAGCAAATTAAAGAACGTTTCACAAAAGATTGTTCTTTTTTCTTTGTCTCCATCGAATAGTTGTTGGTGATTCGAACATTTGTACGATTTATATTTAAATTCTTTTATTGTTATAAATAGCGAGGTTTTAGAAACATTAAAATGTGAACCTATTTCTCGTAGTGACACTATGGAGTTTTCTTCAACGTAACATAAAATATTTAATTTAATTTCTTTTGTTAAAACGTGATTACTTTTAGTTCTTATTTTATGGGAATTTATTACGCATTTAACAATTCTTTGTATGGTTCGAATACAAGCAATAGGTCTTTCAGGATATTTTAGTGAAAATAAGTCTCCCACAGTTCTTAAGCTGATACCACATTAGAATTTTCACTTTTTCGTCTTTACTGTACATGGTTGTATAAAAAACGCAAGAAGACACTAAATAAAAACTAATTTTATTTTTTAACATTGAATTAATTTGATTGTTTTGGTCACAGCACGCTTTAGTCGTCTGTATAGTTAGTTGCCTACATAATAGGCGTA
>JABXWE010011453.1:0-10526 GCA_014611495.1 Limonius californicus | reverse complement strand
CCACCCATCTTGCCTGACACAGTTGCTTCGATTTGTTTTCTTTGTATCAGGACACAATTCCTCAATTTTTGTTTGGAAGACATGCTGCCGTTTCCCAGTTCTAAAAAATTTCCAACTTTTGCTAATGTTGCCATACAATTTCTTATTTGAAAGACGTTGCAAACATCGGATATCGCTAAATTTAAACAATGCGAAGAACACTGAACATACAGAGCACAACTGTGTTTGTCGCGTACGTAGGCCTGGACGCCATGAAATATACCACTCTAGCTGACGCACCGTCATATCCTTGTCCAATCATATATGTAGTTACAATCAATATTAAGTTCTGACAAAGTAGTCAAAAGAACGTTCGCTAAATTTTCGCCAGTCATACTTGTTACGGGAACAAACTTGACGAAGTGTTCCTCAACTTTTAAACTAGATTCATTAAAAAAACGTAAACACAAAGTGAATTGGTCAATACCTGAGATATCAGCCGATTCATCAGCCAGGACAGAGAACAATTGTGTTTCATTAATTTTCTCAACTATTTTCTGGGTTATGATTTTGCCGCATGTATAAATAATTTCGTTTTGCGTTTTTGCACTTAAGTATGTCGCGTTTTTTGACATAGTTTCCAGGTGCTTTTTCAATTATTGATCTCCAGAACGTAACTTCGATCTTAGTATTGCTTGAAAATTTCCTTCGTTCTCTACTGTTTCTTCAGCAGATTCAATAGAGCCAGAATCTCGGTGTCCTCTTAGTGGAATGCACTGACGTCCGCATAAAATAATTGTATCTACTACAGGAACAATTTTTTTTTCGGTTTTCCTCTCTTTCTTGCTTTGCTTTCACTTTTGAGCCTTGGGGGGGGGTTTGAACCCCCAAAACCCCCCCCATGGGCACGCCACTGCGTGACAGATTCTAATATTAACCTCGTCGTTGAGTAAGAGGTTTAGGGCCGGTTTTATAATGTCTGGTTGAGCGTCCGTTGACTGTCAACCATCGGTTGACTGGCCGATTGAGTATTATAATATCTGGTTGGCGACTTATCCCTCGGTCCAGCCAAGGTTGAAGTCAACCGCTAGTAGGAGTACGGATTGAGAAATTTCAACCGTCGATTGAAAGGAAACCGTAGATGTGCGCATACGTCAGAACTGTCAGAACACCGCTTCCGTAACTCTTCGTCGTCACTACTTGATAAGTCACTTTCCCATGCCAAACCACTAATAAATCTATCCATCTTGAAGATTTATTTCAAACCTCAAGAACACACAAAACTATAAAAACCTGCAAACGTCACTTCACGGCCGGTCGCGCTCGCTGTTACAGTCGAATAAAAGTGAGGTTACCTGTACTCATCATTGAATTTTATACATAATTATATCAAGCAGTCATTATTATTGATGTAAAGTAACAAATTCTAAACAGCTGTCATTTATAACACGTCAAACGAATCTGGTATTGTACTTTTAAGGTAATATTCCTGTAAAATCTCTTTCAGAGGTGATTCACTCTGCAAAATTTATAATTCCCGCGCTTTGGCAGCCACATCTTCGAAACTTTAATTTACTAACAAGGAACAAGACGAATTTGATTGGTTACAATCTCAATCGCCAGTGTTGCCAATCTGAAACAATGTGGGTTTTTTCAACTATCACCTAGAAACGTTTTATAAAACCACAACCTGCTCAACCGAAGATTGACGATCCAACCGTCGATTGGTCAACCGACAGTCAACCGAGACTTTTATAAAACCGGCCCTTAGTGTAAACTTCCTAACAACATGTTTATACATATTATTTAGTGTAGAACTAGGAGATAAAAAATCAACCATTTATTGACGATAATATTAACACATTTATATAGGGTGGGTCAGTTAAGTTGTCCCCCTTTGACAGTAGTTGATGCAACCCAACATACATACATGTACCACAGCAACTGAGATTATTGCGTTGCTTTTAAATATAGAAATGGATCATATTACCTTCTGTTGTTGATTTTTTACTGTAGTAATGAACAGTTTTTATAATATTAATATGTTACGGTACAATAGGAAAAGTATATACTAATGCAACCGTGCTATAGTAAAAACTAAACAAGCGAAAAACAACAAAAAATAAATAGCAAAGTTATATTTAACTCAGTACATATTCAAAATTGCTTCCATCCACTGCTCCAGATTTTCAAATTCGTTTTAAAACTACATCTGGACTCGAGCAATGTTAGATATAATTTACGTAGACCTCTCGAATCTAGTACAGTCATATCGCAAATTTTTGGTAGCCATTGGATGCACAGCTCCTCTTCCAATCCAATCTGCTCGAAATACATTGTTTAAGTAATTCCTAAGATTGTTCTTGTCTATATTGAGTTCTACATTTTCAAAAAAAAAATCCAGATAATAGGTATATTTCGTAGGAAATTCGAGTAACGTTTTTCATTAAATTATAGCGAAAGAAATGCACTTCAATAATTACCTATTTCATAACAACATTTTTAAAAACTATTTGAAAGTGGGCAATACGTATCTAGTGCGAAGAAAAAGAAAAATAACGGAAGATCCATCATATTAACAGAAAATTTGGCGTAGTTGTGTTTTCCGGTGCTACTATAACGTGAACGTACAATTCTGTAGTTCACGGCCTTATTCATCTAATTATAGTTTTGTAGTATTAGTATAGTATTACTTTAATAACGTTGTATGTAGTATATATCGTACGATCGAGAAAAAGTAAATTAGAACAAGCTGTAATGGTCACCTTGAACTTGTCTTGAACGTGCTTTATATTATATAACAAGTTTAGTTTGGTGACTCTCGAAAATTCGTCTTACATGAAAATAAGTTCAATAAGTTTCACTTTATATGACTGGGTTACAAAAGGACGACGTAACTTAAAAGCGATGCAATGTTAGAATATATAATGGAATAATAACATTAGTTCAAGGGAAGATTTATAATTGAAGATCGATCAGAAAATGGTTTCTATATAACAATTTACTAAATGCTTTCCGTGAATTTTTAATTGAACTGTAACTTTGATTAAATAGCTGTGAATCGTTTTCATAAAACACAGCTGATCCGTGACTTGTTTATTTATACCGCTATATGATGTCATTTAATTCCAGGAAAATAACCCATAAAGATGCTAAGCGATACTAAATATTAGCAAATATTGAAAGTCTCTAGAATATACATTTAGTGCGAATTGTCTCAGCACGGCTGATCCGTGATTTGTTTATTTAAACCGCTAGATCACGTTATTTAATTGAAGGAAATTGGTCCATAAAGATACTAAACAATACCAAACATTAGTGTGAACTGTTTCAATACGGCTGATCCGTGATTTGTTTATTTATACCCCTAGATGACGTCATTTAATTCAAGGAAAATAACCCATAAAGATACTAAATAATAACAAATTTAGCAAATAATGGAGGTCTCCAGAATACATATTTAGTGTCAACTGTCTCAACACGGCTGATACGTGATTTTTTTATTTAGATCGCTAGATGATGTTATTTAATTCAAGGAAAACGGCCCGTAACGAAAATAAATAATAAAAAATATTAGCATGTATTGGACGTCTTCAGAATACATATTTACTGCGAATTGTCGCAACATGGCTGATGCGTGATTTGCCTATTTAGATCGCTAGATAATGTCAAGGAAAATGGCCCATATCGTTACTAAACAATACAAAATATTAGCATGTATTGGAGCTTTCCAGAATACATATTTAGTGCGAGCTGTCGCAAAACAGCTGGACCCTGATTTGTTTATTTAGACGGCTAGGTGATGTCATTTTGTTCAAGGAAAATAGCCCATACAGATACTAAACAATATCAAATATTAACAAATATTGGAGGTCTTCAGAATATATATTTAGTGCGAACTGTATCAACATGGCTGATCCGTGATTTGTTTATTTAGACGGCTAGGTGATGTCATTTTATTCAAGGAAAATAGCCTATACAGATTCTAAAGAATAAGAAATATTAGCAAATCATGGAGGTCTCCAGTAGATACAGGGTGTTTATTAAACATACGGCAAAAATTCAAGGGGTTATTCCCTGGACTATTCTAAGAATATTTTGTCATTTATTGATTTTTGAAAAGCCGCTTTGTTTCGAAGATACAGGACGAAACAAATTTTCGACAATAACAACATTTTACTACCAAAAATTACATGTAACGTTTCTTTATCTACAAGAACTGTTGAAAATGACTACCTCCAGCTACGATGCAAGAATCCAATCTTCTCTTCATTGACTGCCGAACTCTTTCAAAAACACCAAGGTCGTTTCTTATTATTGAGTTACACCCAGCAATTATTCGATTTCTTAAATCTTCCACATTTTCCACTGGAGTAGAATAAACTAATGATTGTAAAAGGCCCCATAAGAAATAATCCAGGGGGTTTAAGTCCGGGGATCGAGCAGGCCATAAGTGAGGTCCACCTCGACCAATCCAGCGATCTCCGTATGTTACTGTTAAAAACTCACGAGCAACCACACTAAAATGCGTTGGTCCACCATCGTGTATAAACCACACTGTATTTCTTATTGCCAATGGTACATCCTCCAGAAACTCAGGTAGTCTGTTCTAAAAAGTTGCGATACACCTCGCCTGTAAGTCTTCCTGGTAGAAATACCGGTTCAATCATCCAGTCACCCACAATTCCAACCCAGACGTTCAACGAGAACGAATGTTGAAAATGATCTCCAAGTATCTCATGTGGATTTTCTCCAGCCCACTCATGGATATTGTGAAAATTCCTTATAGCATTTCTTGAGAAATTCGCTTCATCGGTAAAAAGAATCAGCGTCAGTAGTTGAGGGATTTGATCCAATGTGTGCAAAAGCCATTGGCAGAATGCAATACGTGGAGGAAAATCAACAGGAAGAAGTGTCTGAACGCGTTGTATGTGGTATGGGTACAACAAATAGTCCCTAAGAATTTTTCAAACAGTCCCATTACTTACATTCAAAGTATTTGCAATTTTTCGAGTAGAAGTACCTGGATCTTCCTCTATCATGTCCAGCACATTCTCTTCTACTTCTACCGTTCTTACTGTCATTGGCCTTCCTGGTTCTCCACTTCGTTTAAATGTGCCTGTTTCATGAAGACGTTGATGAATACTTTGGAAGGTTTTTCTATCAGGAACATTACGGTCTGGAAATCGTTCAATGTACAACCGTCTAGCTTGTAATGAACTGCCAGCAGCAAGTCCACAAATGAAATGCATGTCAGTCATCTCGGCGTTCGTATAGCGATTCATGATAGAGGACTTCACTAATAAAAGTTTAAGTATTAAAGACAGAAAATACACGTCAAACAGCCAAACGTCAATCAGTCTCAACAAATTCGACACATACACAATGATCAATCACGAGACGCATTCAAATGAAATCCACGTTTAAACTGATTTTCTTTTCAATGTCTGCACTTGCCAGCTGTTAGTGGATAAAACAGCCGTTCTTAGTAATCGGAATGTTGGTAAAAGATAACAATGTATTTTTAAAAATTTTTTATACTTGATAAGCCCAGTTTAGTACGCCATACTTTTATTTCGGCTACATTAATAATTTGAAAAATATCAAAATTGGTTTTGTCGAAAATTTTTCTCGCCCTGTATCTTCGAAACAAAGCGGCTTTTCAAAAATCATCAAAGGATAAACTATTCTTAGAATAGTCCAGGGAATAGCCCCTTGAATTTTTGCCGGATGTTTAATAAACACCCTGTATATTTAATTCCAACTGTCTCAACACGGTTGATCCGTGATTTGTTTATTTAGACCGCTAGATGATGTCATTTAATTCAAGGAAGTGGCCCGTTACGATACTAAACAATAAAAAAATATTAGCATGTATTGGAGGTCTTCAGAATACATATTTAGTGCGAGCTGTCGCAACACGGCTGATCCGTGATTTGCTTATTTAGACCGCTAGATGATGCCATTTAATTCAAGAAAAAAGGACCATAAAGGTACTAAACAATAAAAAATATTAGCATATATTGGAAATTTCCAGAATTAGTGAAGGTCCTTCTTCTTATAAAGATACTAAACAATAAAATACAATAGCATATATTGCTTATCCAGAGTTAGTGAAGGTACTTCTTCATAAACTCTTAACTAGAGAGTGACGTGTAACAGATCATTTAAGAAAAATATGTTATATTTACATCTCTACCTTTTACACAATGGACATTCGTATAGTTATCTCATATTTTATTCAGAAATTTTATGGTATAACCACCATAAATATTTATTTTATGAAATGTACTCAAATTATATTAAAATCACCCCCAAGGATATTTTTTCTAAATTAAATTTTGCGTTTTCCTGTACAAACGAAATAGATCTACCTCACAGCAGCAGTTTATTATTGTTTTAAAGGTGCTATGAAACAACAGCAGTGACACCTTCAAGGTGTACATTGTAGCATAATTACAATCTATATTTTCCATGTACGTTACAAAACGAGCTTGTTGTTGTTTTTCCAGTGAAACTAAATGTTGCAGAAATGTTAATACCGCAAAATTTCAGGAATAACGATAATTTACAAAGTTTGCTATTGTGTATAGCATATCCTAGTGTGAACTTCTCTGGTCAGTTGTATGTAATGAGCCAAGTGTGGAACACACATCATTAGGCAGAAGCTAATTCTTGTAGTAATTTTTGTACTGTAGTGTAGGTGCTTTAGATTTAACTGTCTTACTAACTACAGTTTTGCTAAACTTCGTCCATTTCATGCATCTGAGTACTATACATGTTAAAATTAATGTGCTTGCGTTTCATGCAGGATTTCTTAAATGAAAGCAAGTCAGAATATTAATCTTGCCCTGTATTTCTCCTAGGAAGGATTTATGGAAGTTTATGGTGGCATGACTTGAGGTCAAAATTACATATTATTGCGGATACTATTTAAAACTACTATTTTTCAGTTATTTTACCAGAAAAGCAATTCAAACTCCGCCAAGTATGTTGTTAATCTATAAAACCAATAAAAGAGCTTCCACATTGTTTATATGGAAGTGTTTTCTTGTACAGAAAGAGGGTATGTATGTACAGCGTGACAGAGATGTAAGAGAAATATGATTTTTCATCATCTACAAACTACATTTCTAGAAACTCACCTGTACCTGTGCTTCTGTAATTTTTACTTGTTGCGGTGTAATGCCTCAAAAGTAACCTGGGTAGTTCGCGATTGAAGGCGAGGTAAATCCAAGGGTTGACGCAGCTGTTAAGGCTATACAGAAGTGTGAGAATTGTGAAAGCTGGTCCTGAAATATAAAAAAATATGATTTGCAGTTACAGCTTTAACGTTAATAAAAGCTGTAGAATATTTTACTTTGCATTGATACTAACGTAGGCTAAGCGTTTGCGTTGTATGTACTAAAAAATATTTCCGCTTACTAAGGTAGATTGTACGCCAGAAATACATTGAAAAGGTTCAGTGGTGCGTTCTACCAACTTACGGTGCCTTTTTTCATGAAGAAATTTAAATTCTAGAAAACGGTTTGTTGGGATATGATATTTGAGAGCGGAAAGTGCCGCGGGCTGTAATTTTACACGAACAAAGCGCGATTTTAACCATAAGGTAAATTATGCAAATTTAAGTATATTAAAATTCAATGGTTACGCCATTTCGTCGTGAAATTTTTGTTAGAGTTTTATACATTATAGAATTTGAATTGCTGAATATGAAGAATATTAATATAGTACTGCAGAGTCGTAGCTACCAACTGTAGGGGAGTTTTTAGATAATTTAGAAAAACCTTACGTAGTTTTAGTGTCATTTAAAATACAGAAGTCAAACTTATATATATAAAATTTGTGTATTAGAATATTTTGATATCATGTAAAATAATTTAATACGCTACACAAATGAATTGTAATACTGCGTGATTCACGGAACAGCATTCGAAAAATAGGAAATCCAAAATACATATCAGAAGGTATAGTGGTATAGTCGTCGGATTACCCTTTTAAAGTGATAATTTTTTTGTCTTTGTTCTACTATGGTAAACCAAAAAAAAAAAGTTTTTTCGAAAGGTACCATTTTATTATTTAAAAAAAATAAAATATAAAATTAAAGTGACAAAAATGCATATTCGTTTTGACATAATTTTGAATATTTGAATTTTTTATGCCAATTCTCCTTACTATTCTCTATAACTGTTCTGTTTCGTGTTTTTTGTGTTTATTATCTACATCGTTAAGATCTGCTGTTGTTGTTTGCTTAAATTCGGTGTTTAATATCTATAAAGTTTCGATCTAAAACGCCGAGATATAACGAACAGTTCCGGCACTTGATTGTTAATGTTTTGCAATTTTTGGAAAAGGAGAGCGAAAGATTACGAAGAGGAAAGGCTTTGAAAGTGTCAGACACTGCATTTTATAACTTTAAGAAGAATGGTATCAAAACAGATAATGTTTATGGACAAAATATGTCGCAAAAAATGATAGCGGTAAAAATGCTGAAAACCTAAAGTATCGCCTACATTGAAGAACTCTATAAAGGATGAAGTGTACAAAAAGTATATCACCAAGAAACACGTAACAATGCAAATGTTACACAAAAGCATGATTGGAGAATACCACTTCAATTTTCTGCTTTGGCATTATACAAATGATGTAAAAGGAATTGGTTTCTAATGGACAAAGTCAAGCATAGGTTGTATCTAATGGAAAACCCGATATTCAGCTTAAAATTACCGTATTTCTTAGGGAATGTGAAAAATCAGAAACTAGTAACACTGCTATACCCAGTATGTCTGGATGAAATTCGGATTTTAAGCAAAGGATCGCATACAAATAGTTTGCAAAAAAAAATTAGACGGATACAGATACATTGTTCTTTATGCAGGTAGACTAAATGGTAGCGAGGGTTTTGTAAAAGATGTTTCATTAATTTTCAAAAGTGGAACAAGTAAATGTGATTATCATGACAACATGAACAAAGAGAAAAAAAAGAAGCGATAGTTTAAAAACTCAATTGTTATCAAATCTTACAAAACCTTCATTAATAGTTATGGATATCGCTAGCTATTACAACAGCGTTGAAAAGGGAATATCTAGAAAATCGTAGTCTAAGAGAAAATTAATTTCTTAGTTAATAAGCAAAAATATAGATTATCCAGAAAAATCAATGGACGGCGAAATTTAGAATGTTGTAGCTCTTCAACTAACAGCAAAAATCTACTACCTAGATGAATATGTCAAGCAATTTCATCATAAAATATTACGGCTGCCACCACACCAGTGCTAATACAACGCAATTGAAATGGTATCGTCAGACAATAAAAAAATAGTATCAAAAAACCTGTGCAACCAAGCGGTCGTTCGGAGACGTTATATCAACTTGGAGCTCTAGTACTTAAACAAGAAGGTGGAAAGAAATTGATGCATATATTAATAAAGTAGAAAAAGTCATTCATTTGGTCTGGACTGTTGAATATCGAGAAGATCTTTTTGACATTCAATCCTTCAATATTATCACTGAAGACTTTGAAGATGAAATTTATTGGGTTTTAATAGGTGCACGTTGCCTAACTGTGGAATGTAACAATCACTGATTACATGATTATTATTGTTATTGTGAGGTATGCCGGCCTTCGGCGAAGAGCTGAGCGGGGGTTGCGGTACCGAGGTACCTAAGAATGTTGGCGTAGGCCAACACTTAACAACTGACCACCGAACGTAAATGTAATAGTGTTACTGTGTGTATAATAAAATAATTGAACTCATTCTTGTGTGTTTATTATAATCAGTGCCAAAGACATAACAGTTATTGTTTACTGTAAAAAGTAAATATATATTCCAAAGCAAATATTTACTAAGTAGTACTTGCATACTGATTAGGGTACATAATGATCTAAATATTATTTTAGTAAATATGTACCTGTTACACGTCGTTGATATACCTGCTGTAACGTGCGATTTCGACGCACAGTGTATGTTGTTGGTTTATTTCAATTAAGTGGGTGTTTACGCGCCTTGTTATTTCAGGTTCAAAATTTTGGTTCCGCGCATGTTAAGTTTCAATGTCAACTGGAATTCGAATCCTCGAGCCGGCAGAACGATTCTGATACTTCACAAGTGTGTGTAGATTGATAATTTCATCGCGGTCTATTTCGACCAAGGATTTATTCCTAATTTTGTTGAAAGTTCAAGTTGTAGGGAATTCTTAATCTTGTAGTGTTAGTGAAATTTTCCCTAGGTTTTTAACCGGGTTATTACACCCTTGAAGAGGTTTTTCTAATTGCCGATTTACATCCTTGGTAAGCTAAGAAGTTGATTCTTTTTCCTTTACTTTATTTAGTTCGTGTATTATTTAGGCAAGCTTAGAGCGGTTGAGAAACTTAGAGTTGCGGAAAAAGTCCGTAGTTGTTGAACAATTTAGAGCTGCGGAAAAGTAGTACATATTGCTGGAAGTTTTATAACTACATCGAAGAATGTCCAGAAGAATTCGGATCGATCGTACGCCACAGAAAATATTTGCAAGGCCAACATCTAGACGCACATCTGTGACCGCC
>JABXWE010011451.1:0-40602 GCA_014611495.1 Limonius californicus | reverse complement strand
AGTGTAATTCGTTGCGCTTTTGTTTTTTTAAAGAATAGTTATTTAATATTGCCCTGTAATGTGAAACAAAACACTAAGCAACTTTTATAGAAAACATTTTTTCATAAAATGCATATTTACTGAGATATATACGATATTCCATACTTTTCGGACACCCTGTATACTGTAAATGCATTACTGGTTTTACATTGGCGATATATCGGCTAGCCAATGTTGTTCTACTACGGCTTTGCTTTTATTGGTTAAATATTGGCATTAACTCCGAATTCCTATATTGGCTTCAACGTGTCTGTCCAATGCTGTGCCAACACGCTTAAATATATATTGTAGACGCATTATTGGTTTTACATTGGCGATGTATTGGCTGGCCAATATTGTTCTACTACGGTATTTCATTTATTGGTTAAATATTGGCTTTAACTCTGAATTCCTATATTGCTGCCAACATGTTTGCCCAATAATGTACCAATATGTGCTGCACGATAAAATGTTGAGCCAAGGAACGATACATATCCAATATTGAACCAATATTGGTAAAGTATTTGGTGCTACTTGGGACAAAATTGGTTTCCTCGTAATGTAATTCAACCATCTAGGGCACCTGCAGTAAAAACCATTCCAGGAAAAACAATAAGTTTGAGACAAGTTGTTTTGTATCAATACAAAATGAAGACCTTGTTTAATTTGCCCAAAAGCACTTTTGCAAAATGACTGAAACACAAACGTCACATTCCAAAATAGTCGATGTTTGTTCAAAATGGGGACATTTTGCAAAAAAACGGATTATGCGAAACCTCTACGACACATACGAGGGCAGCCTTTTAAGTTTTTACGAACGACCACAAGGTGGCACTATTGAGATGCATCATTACTATTTTCGTAAAAATTGACATTTGTTATTGTGAAAACAGTGGCAGCTTAGAAATTGGCCGAGTAGTTTTCTTATAGTGAGCATTTTAAAAAATTTTTATGAGAAAATAGAATTTCACCTGGTTTTCGTTGGATGATTTTTATGATTTTATTAAAGGCCTAACGCAACAACAGTGCATAGAATCGCTTCGTTCAACTTTTTGTAATGAAGCACCGTCAAAAAAGACTGTTTACAATTAGTTTGCAGAATTTCGTCGTGGTTGTGCGTGCGTCAGGGATGAATATCGTGAAGGTTGACCACAATCGGTTGTTATTCCAAAAAACATCGATGCTGTGCGCAACATGATTGAAGAAAGCTCGTGTTAATTGGTGAACGGAAATGCTCAAAAAATTCGACCTAGAAACTAAAAAACCCGTATACAACATCGTAACAGATAACGAAACTTTGATATATTCGTATGAACCGGAAACTAAGCAACAACCCACTGTTTGGGTGTTCCAAGATGAACCGAACAGCACAAAAGTTGTTCGTTCACGAAACACTTCCAAGAAAATGATTGCTTTTTTCTTGGGTTGTACTGAACACGTTGTAACGTGCGATTTCTTACGCCGCGCCGGGTTGTTTGGCATTTAAATTTTCTATACAGCATTTTGGTTTGCATATGTATATTTTTGACTAATTCAGTTTTGGCCTTGTAGAAGTTTCGTGTTATCCACTCGTGTATTTCCGATTCAGGAAACGGTGAATTTGGGTTTTCCGTTTAGGACGTTACTATACGAGTTCTCCTAGAACGTGCACGTGTTTTGAGCTAATTTTAGAAGTCGTTTTAAGGCTTGGAAAGTTTTCCAATTTGAATTTTCAAGACACATTTGGGAAGTTTTAGGCATCGTTAGTTTGATGTGATTTCCCGGGAGTTGATCCCAATTTGAGTGCATTTGTTTTGAGAGAGTTCTTATCGTCATATAACATCTTTTGGCGGAATTGGCTGGAGCTAGAATTAACGAATTTAACAGACATTTGTGAAACATCGAAGAGATCCTGCGGGTTTGAGACAAGCGGAGTTATCGGCCGTGCAGCGAAACCGTACAACAGGTGTGACATCGAGTTACGAAATTCCAGGTGTGTCAATCCTTTTAACATTCAATTTTCAAATATAATTTCGAGGATACGAGGGGTTCTGGAAAAATTTTAGTTTAACAGCAAATAATCATAATAAAACTTATAATTGTATACTTAAATTGGTAATAAGACTAAGTACTCTTAATTAGTGAATGTTTAACCTTCATTGCCTTTGTATTTTGTATAAATTGGTAATAATTTTCGTTGAATTTGTAATTAATTTGTTAAACGGTCAACAGTATAATTAAATTTGCTTTTATTGTTTGAAATTCAGTTAGAAAGGGGGAATAGTGCGGAAGCTTAACTCTTGATTAATAGATAGCCGACACCATTACCATTATTTCGGTAGTTATTTATCTGGGTATTTAATTCGCGAGGCCTCGAAGAATCTAAAAATACTTAGCGGGTTTAGTCGTGAATATCAGTCTGATAATCTTTTCGCATTATTGCGTTCCCGATATATTAAAGAATTTTTGGTTTATTATTTGTTTACCGGTACTGTTAGCCATAATTATTTGAACATTGTTATATACCTATAAACATATCATATTGAAGACATATTTTAATTCCAATTGGTGGTGTTATGAAGATTTAAGGTGAATCTTTAGATAAATGGAAGATTTTGTAATTTATTGTTGTGTTTTATTGTGTCTTGGTTTAACCTAATTTATTTTGGGGACAAATTGAGCAATTACCGAAGCAAGGTAAGCCCGACCTCCAGGAAGGTTCCTGTTTACCTCGTGTTATTTTCAAGGACGAAGGATATTTTAAATAGGTGGCGCCTAGGCTTATCAAACCCCCCCCCTTCTTCGACTGTAGCTGGTCGACCCTTGTCCTTGATACATGGACCTTGCATCGCAAATAGTAGGTTCGGTTGTATTGCTTCTATTTAGGATATTAGAATTGTCGCCGTCGATTCGACTAGGCGTTACAATGTCGCAGCCATTCCTTTAGAGAATCGAAGGACAGTTAACGCTGAAAGGCATCCAACAATTTGTTTGCCAGAAGTCATCGACGAAATCAGGAAAAACAACCTAAAACGTCGCATCATTCTTCATCACGGTAATGCCAGCTCTCACACAGCACATCAAACAATTGAATATTTGAAGGAGAAAAACATCGAATTAATGTCTCATTGCCCGTATTCACCTGAGTTATTGCCTAACGACTTCTTTCTGTTCCCGAATGTCAAACAAAAAATGCGTGGACAGCAATTTTCATCCCCCAAGAAGCCGTTGAAGCCTTCAAAAACCATGTTTTTGAGATACCAACTTCAGAGTGAAAAAACTTTTGCGGGAATTGGTTTGAACGCATGCAAAAGTGTCTTAAAGACGAATATTTTGGAAAACAATAAAACAGCACGTTCCAAAAAAAATTTTCTTTCCTAGTTTTGGAAAAACTAGAAGGTTGCTCTCATATAAATGTAAATAACACAATTTAAAACAACATAGAAAATGATATTAATTTTTAGTAGTAGCGTATGACATATAAAAGAGAAGTTTGGTACATGTCGTGTACCTGTCCATTCTTGGGTTTAACATTTCCTGTCAGACCTTTCTTTAAAAAAGGTTAATAACATAGCAACACTATTTATATAAAGAATCGCCTTCTAGCAGAGATAGGACCGGCTGAAGAGGAGGAAACTCCTAAACAGCCATTGAGATGTATTTATATAGGTAGGCTTAATTATAAGTTGACTTGTATTTCTTATGTCTCAATATACTGTGAAAACTGAAATTAAATTGAAAATTCCAGCAGATTTATTTAAGAATTTTACCTCCAAAGGGATTGCGGGTATTTTTCAGAAATTTCCTCCAAGAACGTTTTGCTTGATATTGCTCTTCAATGCTTTGTTTCAAAACTTCTGGTTCTTTAAAGTATTCATTTCTACTAAAAAGATGATTCCCCAAAACTAATCTTTGTAAAGCCCAAGTAAGAAATTCTAAATTTTATTCACAATTTTTTTTATTTGCAAAACGACATAGAAATATTATGTAAGGCATTTGCAGTAATCCGCTTGTCAACAAAATAAGATTGCTGTGGCTTTCTATGCAGTGACTTACCGGTGCATTCTTGCTTTAAAATTTTCTTTGAAGTTTGCCAGACTAAAAGGTTTCGTTATTACGAAATGACCTTCTGCATTTATAAACCACTTTCTATCTGTAAACACGTTTTTTAGGGATTTTTTAGGATCTTTTCCAAAAAAAAATGGTTCTATGCTTTTTATTCCAATCCCAAGTGGATTTCTTCGAACTCTTTTCAAGAACACTTGACACATGACATTTTTCTTCGAATCATATCTACAACTAGGGTACTGCAATTATTGTAAGTTTTCCAATCATTGAACTCTGAATATTCAAAGTTCAAGAAGGAGAACTGTTTGATATCGATCAAGATCTGCTCTTGCACCGTTTCAATTACGAACGACATAAATCCATCATTTTCTCGTACCCGTTGAGATATAAAAGCAGCAGCCGTCGTCCTTGCGTGGCCTCCTTGATTGCTATTTGATTATTATGATTATTTTATGGCTCCTACAATGATTATCCGCGTCCATGTATTATACGTAGCACAATCCTCCGGGCTGCGAATGCACGGTACGTGGGATGCAGTTTGCCTTTATAATTATAATTATCTTCACTACTTTTTCATAATTGCCGTTGTTGATCCGCAAAAGCTCCGTCTGGAAGCTGTGCAGGAGGTAAATCATCTCGAAGCCGAACCGCCGCGAAGCTTTCACCCCCAAGTCGATTTGTATGTTGATATGCTCGTACAACCTTAAGACAAATTGTAATACGAGACTACTTGACGCTAATTTAGCGCGGCTACCGCGTGTTCCTTGTTCGTATCCGTGTTTGCAACCGTCTTTGTAACCGAACAAAGACCAGACTCCTTTCAAGTTTACGCCGGTATTAATCAAAACTCCCGCGTGACATGTACTGTACGTCGCTTAAAAGTCTTCTCGTGTTATTAATTCGAGTTCTTTGTGTTTGCGTTATTAATACTGATATCTTCTTCGTTGTAAGGAAGGTGGTAATCACCAATCACTAATTCACTTCTGCATAATGGAACAAAAGCATTTATTTTCTCAAATTGGCTTTGCTCAGAATGTAGGCGCAAAGGAGTACAGTTATAGCTCAGTTCGGAATATACAATTCTTACTAGTCTTATTTTCAGGTTCTAATTTGCAATATCAAACAAGGATTTTGCAGCAGTTAATAAGGTAGAACGGGGTTCAAAACTTTCTGGTTCGGTGGTATACATGAAACCTTCGAAATATAGATTTAACAGTCGTTTATTATACGAGGGCAGCCTTTTAGGTTTTTACAAAAACTAGGAAAGAAAACATTTTTTTGGAACAAACTATTTTATTGCTTTCCAAAAAACCATCAAGGTTTATACATTTTTGCATGCATTCAAACCAATTCTCGAAACATTCTTTCCACTCTGATGTTGGTATTTCAAAAACATGGATTTTAAAGGCTTCGACAGTTTCGTGAGGTAATGAAAATCGCTGTCTACGCATTTTTTGTTTGAATTCGGGAACACAAAGAAGTCGTTAGGAAAATACGGGCAATGAGACATTAATTCGATGTTTTTCTCCTTCAAATAATCAATTGTTTGACGTGCTGTGTGAAAGCTGGCATTGTCATGATAAAGAATGGTGCGACGTTTTCGGTCGTTTTTCCTGATTTTCTCGATGACTTCTGGCAAATAAATTATTGTATACCAGTCAATGTTAACGGTTCTTCGATCCTCTAAAGTCTAAAGGAAGTGTTGCGACATCTCCAGTACAACCAAAGGAACAAGCGATCATTTTCTTGGAAGTGCTTCATCAACGAACAACTTTTGAGGGATTCGGTTCGTCTTGGAACACCCAAACAGTGAATTGTTGCTTAGTTTCCGGTTCATACGAATATATCCAAGTTTCGTCACCTGTTACAATGTTGTATACGGATTTTCCAGTTCCTCGGTCGAATTTTTTGATCATTTCCGTACACCAATTAACACGAGCCTTTTTCCGAGCTTCGGTCAAATCATGCGGAATCCATCGGGAACTGATCTATGTCACAGCTAAATGTTCATGCAAAATCGAATGTACTGCAGTCTTCGATATGCCTAAATATGCCTCTATCTCACTGTAAGTCACATGCCGATCATTTTAAAAAATGTTGCGCACAGCATCTATGTTTTTTGGAATAACAGCCGTTTTGAGTCGAACTTCACGAAATTCATCACTGACGGACGCACGACCACAACGAAATTCTGCAAACCAATTGTAAACAGTCTTTTCTGAGGGTGCTTCATTATCAAAAGTTGAACGAAGCGATTCTATGCATTGTTGTTGAGTTAGGCCTTTACTAAAATCGTAAAAAATTATCCAACGAAAACCTTTACGTGAAATTTCCATTTTTTTCACAAAAATGCTTTCTTTCAACGCTCACTGTAAACAAACTACTCGGTCAATTTCTAATCTGCCACTGTTTTCACAATAACAACTGCCAAATTTTACGAAAATAGTAATAATACATCTCAATAGCGGCATCTAGTGGTCGTTTGTAAAAACTTAAAAGGCTGCCCTCGTATATTGCGATCATAAAGTATGGAACAAACACTGTAATTTGAAAATACGAAAACTAAACACTGGTTCGAACGTAACAATTGATACGTATTAATGCAAACCTTAGGACGCATTTCGCATGTAGTGTATGACATTATCCGTGTGTAAAATTCAAATTTTTAATAACAACGTGTATGTTTTGCTTATAGGGCTACCAAAGTTCCTGAAAATAGTCTAAAATTAGCGTTTTCACTGTAGCTTCGTTAATAAGCAACCTTTACACTTGAGGTTTTTAGTAACTGGTAGACAACATATCCAAGATTAAAGTAAAGTGAAAATATAAACCAAAAATCTACGAACTTGTGATATCAAATTGCCCGAAATAGTGCAAAAATACGGTGAAATAATTCTGCTTTCCCGTCATATGTAGAGTAAATTTAAGGGCATGTTTTCAGCTTATTACAAACTACCATTCCTTAAGAATACAATGTATACAACCCCAACCTCAAACAGTAACTGTTTATCTTACAACCAGAACAATGGCATTACTCCATAACCAATTTATTTGATCGTATACTATATGTATTGTCTTTCACATTAGCTGCAGTTTGTCTTCCAGCCTTCAGCTAGACGCCCTAAGCCCCGTAGCGGACAGGGAAACGAATATTAATTTGCTTTCATTGGCTTTAATAGATCGTCCTATTTTCTTAAGAGTAATATTTGAGGTGGTTTGAAAAATATCCAATGTAAAATACCAATACATTTATTTTCTTCTTTCTCTTGATTCTCTTGGTCAGCATTTCTTTTCCCATCATTTTTCAATCCATTTTCTATATATCATTTGAACTCTTAATCCTCTTGTTTTAGGTTCAGTCTTCGCGTGTTCTCTAAATATATCTTCTAAGTATATAATTCTTCGATAATAATCTTAATCAAGTACGTATCCATGTTTTTACATCTACTGTCGGTTCTGTAACAACTTCTAAAATTTTATTTTCACCCATTCCACAGATGTTATTATCCTTCTGTCCTCTCGATTGGTCTTTCTTGGGCGTGCGATCGTCATTATGTAACACATTGTCTCAACATGATTCTAGCTGTTAATAATCTTCTTCTCCCATTTTAAATCTGATGTAACTCTCCCTCTTTTTCTTTCTATTATTACTTAGTTTTTGTATTATATTTTTATTTTTCGTTTTCTTCTTTGCTTACCACCTTTAGCCTCCTTAGTCGTCGGAACGCCGTGTCGCTTCTCAACATTTTTCTATACATATTTCTGACTTGTCTTCCCATTATAATTCTTGTCTCTCTTTATTTTTCCTTGTACTGTCAATAATTGTGAGATTTTAAGTTCTGCCATTAGACAGATATTTTTACTATTCATTTACTTTTGCATCTATCCCCTTCATTCTTCGTAGGAGTCGTGTCATCATGTCATTTCCCATCATTTCGGCACATTTTTAAATATATATTTGTGGTTGTTAATAATCTGTTTCTTCCACTATAATTTTTCAACTTTTTTCTTGTACAGTCATTTAAATTTGGTATTTTATTTTCTTCCATTCGACAGACATTTTCATCCCTACCATATTCAACTCCATCAAGAATTGATTGATCATGATTTTCAACGTCGGCTCATGTTTAGCGAATGGGTCCATCAACAAATATATGCTCAAGCTAATTTCTTTAATTATGTCCTTTTCTCCGACGAACCAACTTTTCATAAACATGGGAATGTGATTCGTTACAAGTGGATAAACAACATCGATGGTCCTTAAATTTTTGGGGAGGAATTGTAGACACAGATGTCGTTCGTCCCTACCTTTTTGAAGAGCACCTGGTTGGTCAAATGTATTTACAATTTTTAGAACACAGTTTTTGGGATTTATTATATAATATTCCGTTAAGCATTGCAGAACTCCTGGCGGTAACATAACGGAGCCCTTTCACATTATAATTTGCACGTTAGAAACGTTTTAAACGCCGAATTTCCCAATAAATGGATTGGGAGAGGAGGCCCAGTGGCTTGGCCGGCAAGGTCTCCCAACCTGACCAAATTAGATTTCTTTCTGTGGGGGTTTGTAAAAGATAAAGTTTACAGAATTCCCCCTACGACGAGAGAAGATATGCGAAAGCGAATTCAACATGCTTTTAGAGATTGAAAAATTCCTTTATGCATCAATTAAATTTGTGTGTTCAAGAAAATGGCCGGCATATACATACACTTACCATAATTTTAAATTTTAAAAATACTCCAAACTCCGGCTGCGGTGGACACTGGGTGGATTGAGTAGCCTAGTGAAAGCCGTTGCCGGTCCCAAAACCGGAAAAGGAGAAGGGTTCGGGGGTAAGGTTAGCACCCTGGCGCCGGTAAAACAGGAACATAGCTCAAAGCACAACGGGAATGCCTAGGAATGGGACGGATCAAAAGACGACGACCACAGCGAGACAACGGACAAGGAATAATTGGAAAAAGAAAAATTTGTTGACTGGCCTCATGGAATGTAATGTCCTGGAATAACTAGGAGACTAACTACTTGTGTACAGTGGGAAGGAAAAGCATCAGAGGGCTACAGCAGGTGTTGGCATCCTTGTACATAAAAGATACAGGGAAAATATTGATAAAATTACGTATGTCGATGAGAGAATATTGCTGATTTTCATGAAATTTTCAAATAGCAGGATGAACATAATATGTATATATGCGCCCGAAACACCGAAGTCTGAACAAGAAAAACAAGAGTTCTATGATATTCTGCAAGATACATACAATGCCCTGTCACCAAAAGACAAAGCCTTTATAATACAAGAGTGGGAAATACACCAATTCAAGGAATAAAGCACAAATACAATGAGCTCACATTAAACGAAGAAGGGGAACGATTAGTTGAATTTTACGCCATCAACGAATGCCGAATAAATAATACTTACTTTCCGCACGTAAGCCAACATAAGGAAACTTGAAGCAATACAAGAGGTTATACATCAACAATCGATTATATACTTAGCAACCGATCTGTACACCCATCAAACATATTAGACACACGGACATTAAGTTCAGCAAATATAGGAAGCGACCATGGATTGGTGCTATGGAAATTGAGATTCCTATTCAAAACAAAGAAGATAACTCCAGTCTATATAGAAAAGATTAACATTGAAAACGTGGCAGAGGATAGTACTAAACATCTGTACCAAATGCGGTTACAGCACATATTGCTACACAAGCAATAGAAAACTCTGATACAGTAGACATGAGCTGGGAAAAACTGAAAACAAATATATTATAATCTACATATGAAGCGCTGGGGAAACGCAAAATCAACATTAATTGTATAAAACGAACTCCTTGGTACACTGGCCAACGAGAAGAGGAAACCATTACACAAAATATAGAAGCTCTCCAACTACAGAAGAGCGAGAAAAATAAGTGGAGGTGGGAAACAAAGTTAATGCCAAAATTAAGAAAATCAGAGAAAAACATTGGGAAGCATTCACAAAGGATATGGAATCAGATTTATACGGCCCGCAGAAACAAGTTTGGAAAATTATTCAACACCAGAAGAAAGAAGTAAATGAATATGTTCAAATCAACAATATATCAAAAGAAGAGTGGACGAGATATTTCAAATCACTGTATGAAGAAACACCAACACAGGCCAATACCCAAGAATTTGAAGACACACCACAATATAACGATAAAATCACCATAACCCTCAATGAAATAAATGACGCTATGGTTAAACTGAAAAACAGAAATACGCAACGAGCTCCTCAAGTATGGAGGAAAAGAATGCAGAGAAGAACTACGTAAACTAGTTCAAAGATCATGTTAGTATCAAAAATACCAAATGAATGGAAAACATACACCACTATTCCTATATTTCAAAAAGGCGATAAAAAACAAAGGGCAAAATTATCGAGGAATCACCTTGTTGAATACTACACTACAATTACTAACACGAACTATCCAAGAAAGACTTCAGAAGATAATAGAAATATCGGACGAAGAACGAAGGATTTCGGCAAAGTAGAAGCATAATAGACGCAATCTTTATTGTGCGGCAAATTGTAGTGAAGGCACTGAAACTTAACTGCCCAGCATATATGTGCTTTCTCGACCTAACCAAGGCATTCGATGGGTACAACTCAGAGATTTGCTTACCTTATTACAGAAATATAATACCCCTAGGAATGTAAAAAAACTAATCGAAGACATCAACACCAAAAATAAAACAGAAATAAAGCTAAAAAATGATATCACAGAGGAAATACCAGTATCACAAGGAGTCAAACAGGGCGATGCGCTAAGTCCATTTCTCTTCAGCATTATTATAGAACAGATAATAAGAGAAGTTAAGCCAATGAAAGGATATAAAATGGGGAATAATAATATAATATAATCTGTTACGCAGATGACGCTCTACTAATAGCCAATAATGAAAACGATCTTCAGAGACTAGGGGAGAGCGGGTACAATTGTAACATGGTACAAATGTAACAAGCACAAAAATGCATTTATAATAATATATTTCAAAGTGCACACCATAATGTCCAGATTGCAGTTGGCATGATATGAGGCAGTTAGTGTAGTTTGACATATATCGGTACTTTTACCGTGTATTGGGTTCTAATCAAGTGTATTATAATAGACTGTAAGTAAAATCGTCATTGTACACGTTATTGGTAATAAATATAGGAGATTACACACAAATGTCCTTTTTGTTCTACCATCAATTTACTTGAAGATTGTACTCGTTCTTGCAACGTATATTTTAGGGTTATGTTTGACAGTTAGTGACATTTGATTTTATTTTTAACGAAATCTGTTACCGGGACAATTGTAGCATATATTGTGGGGACGAATGTAACATGTTACAATTGTACCCGAATTGAAATTAATTTGCCATAACAGTTGCTTATGTCAGTATTTCTGTCTTATTAGATCGCAATGCCCACAACTAGAGTTAGGAAAAACACTAGAGGGCCTACTATTGAGGTTATGAAACAAGCAGCAGCACTCGAAACCTCTCAGAGAGAGAAGTTGCTCGAGAGTTAGGTATTTGCCACGTAATTTTAAATCGATATCTTAAGTAATTAAAAGAAGGCATTAGTGAACCAAATGTGGGGTATAACTCTCATAATAGAATTTTATCAACGGAAGACGAAAGAGTGTTTTGCGACTACATTTGCAGTTCAGCTGATTTATATTATGGCCTTACCCCCACGGACTTACGTGCTTTAGTTTTCGAGTTTACATTAAAAAAGAAAATAAAAATTCCAAACCCATGGCACGACAGAAAGACGAGCTCACTTGATTGGTTCGCCAACTTTATGAAACGGAACCCTACATTATCCACACGAGTTCCAGAAGCCACAAGCCATGCTAGGGCTGTAAACTTTAATAAAGTGAATGTGGGAAATTTTTTTGATAACTTGGCGAAAGTAATGGAGCAACACAAATTTGCAGTTCCAGATATCTTCAACGTTGATGAAACTGGCGTAATAACCGTACAAAACCCCAGTAAAATTGTTGCTACCAAGGGGCTTAAACAAGTAGGTGTAATAACATCAGCAGAAAGAGGCACGTTGATTACCGTTTGTGTAGCAATAAATGCAATTGGAAATGCGATTCCGCCGATGTTAGTTTTTCCTCGAAAGCGTTCCAAACCATATTTTATGATGGAAGCACTCACGGCTTCAATAGGCGGAGCTAACGGTTCGGGATGGATGGACAAGCACACTTTCTTTAATTTCATTAAGCATTTCGCTGCCAATACTAAACCGTCTATAGATAAAAAAAAATCTTTTGCTCCTTGACAATCATGAATTCCATTTAAGTGTTTCTACTATAGATTTTTGTCGTGAAACTGGCATCGTTCTATTATCTTTTCCTCCCTATACCTTCCACAAGCTGCAGCCACTAGACCGGAGAGTGTATGGTCCCTTTAAGACATGTTTGAACAATTCTATAGATGCATGGATGAAAACTCATCCCGGTTGCACCATGACGATATATGACTTGCCTGGAATAGTCGCACAGGCGCTCCCGAAGGCTACGACGCCCACTAATATAATGAGTGACTTTAAAGTGAGTGGCATAAGTCCGTTTAATAGGGACATTTTTGAATATTTTGAATTTACACCTTCGGTACCAACAGACCGCCCCTTACATTCAGGTCAAAATGATGTTCCTCATGTAATAGGAGAAAGTCTTGAATTAAATTATGAAAATGACCCTGTTCCTTCTACGTCAGCTTCGAATGAAAATGTTGTAGTAGAAAATGAACCAGTTCTTTCTACATCTAAAGAGGATATTATTGGAGATGAAGAGCTTAATTCTTCTAGGGTACTGTTAGAAAATATTAGACCCTTTCCAAATGCAATCGGTAGCAGTAAAAGGCAAACAACGAGAAAGAAAAGGAAGACAGCCATATTAACGGAAACCCCTGAAAAACAAGCACTTGATGAAGAAGAAGCAGCAAGAAAAAGGACAAAAACCGTTGTAAAAGGAAAAGTTTCCAGGGCTAAATGAAACTTTTCAAAAAAGAAAAAGATAGTAAACAATTCTTCGGACGAAGAGGGCGATGCTTTGTGTGTGTATTGCATGAAGCCTTTCTCATCTGATACAAATGGTGAAACATGGATACAGTGCCAGGACTGCAAGGGGTGGACACACGTTATTTGTACGAACATTGGCTATCAAGAAACGTTTTCTTCATGCATTAACTGTGCAGATTAAGCAGTTATATTAATTCTTATTATGTTCTTTTTTCTTTGTTGTTTTTTTAGGTTGCCTATGTATACCACTTCAATATGAATATAGATTTGATTTTAACTAACCTAAATTAATAAATATTGTTCGTGTTACAACTGTCCCTTTTCGTGTTACAATTGTCCCCGGATTGGGGACAAATGTAACACGTGTCGTAGATGCCAAAAACTATTTATTTCTTGGCGTACAGATGGAAGAAGTGAATTATAATTATTACGTTACATAGGCAAAACATGCACTAATTTAATAAAAAATTTAGTGGCTTTAAAATTATTTTTGCCAGTGTGGGAATATTTTAAATAAAAAGTGTTACTATTGGCCCCGGTCTCCCCTACAACATAAATTCAATATTACAGCTAAAAAATATAACATGGAAATATCTGCAGAGAAAACAAAAACCTTAGTAGCAACAAAAGAACCATTAAGATGCAAACTAGAAGTGGACAGAAAGGTTATAGAGCAAGTGATGACGTTTAAATACCTAGGTGTAGAGGTGCCAAGCGATCGTAATGTGTACAACGAAAATGATGAAAATAACGGGGTGTCTCACACAAACAATCTGGAGAAATAAATACAATGAAATAAATACGTGAAAAGGTGATGGTTGGGAATAATCTACTTCCCCAGGAGCGTACCTACCCACGTTTCGTCCCCCCTGGTTTCCTGAGGCCTTCTACATTTTTCCCGGACCGGGGAAAATACCCCTTTCTCGACTGTACCTGCATCTGGAAACCAACCCTCTCGGAATTGTGCCTGCCTCCACCGGAAGTTAAGGTAAAAACAGACCCGTTTTTGTGTGTGGTGAAAAAAAATTTGCGCGCGACTTGCAAAACTTGACCTAATTAAACTTTGTTTTGTTGGACCAAAAAGCGACCTTCAGTCGCAAATCGTTTTTCATTTGCACTAATATTGGTAAAAAGTAATTTCGTTTATATTGTATGATTCCTGTATACTCGACGCCACTGGCCACGCAGAATTAAAAGATTTTAAATGCCGTTGGCCATGTGCGGCGAGTTCCCCCTTTCTTGAACGTTCAAAGTACTCTGCTGTAATCTAGAATTATAAAATCACTTTTGCCTGTCATTTTCGTTGTACTGTCGTTTCCACTAATTTCGTTATATGTGTTTTAAAATTTACTACCTCTTTTATTTTTGTGTACTCTGTATTTGTTTGTGTAAAAATTTTGCAACCTCCAAATATTAGGAGGAGGCACAATAAAGGCGAGTTCCATTCCCGTAAGCTGTTGGCCTCTCGGCCTTCCACGAGGAACTACAATCAGCTGGATTTGGAAGGTGGCGTCCACTTATTTTGACTCGCCCTGTACACAACTAAAGAATTTTCTCCCATAAGCGATTTTCACGAACTCCCCCTACTCCTCTGAGCTAAGCTGTAGGCCTTTTTCCATCTATCTGGTTACGGGTCGTCGGAAAAGCTCGACAATATTTCTAAGCATTGATATTCCGTAGCTTCTTCTGTTGGTTTTTCTATTTTAATCTCTATTTTTTTAGATCGCTTGTTTAGCTGCTTTAAATTAATAAATTTAACTTAGACTTAAAACTGTTTTTGATTTATTTTTTATTCAGCCACCCTACATGCCCTCATGTTATTTATTACTAATTCAAAGTTGCTACCAAATGTTATAGAATTCGTTACATGCCTACCATCTACTTTTTGGGGTTTCAGATACAATTTTGTAGAGTATAGTACAGTAGGTACACGTAATGCCGGTAACGAATTTTATATTAACAATTGTTTTTCAACACACAGTGATATTTTTTTTGCTATTTCAAACCCACACTCTAGTTTTTCCAGTTCTCACATCCTAGTCTCCAATGATCATCAAATGTTTAACTTCATCTTTTTCCATTATTTGTAACACAACTCCATTTTGACTCTAATTAAAACAAACAAAATTGTCACAATAAATGTTCTATTGATACAATTTGCAGTCTTGCAGGGCTCAATACTAAAAATATATTACGGTCGAACGTTAATAATAGCATGAGATCTAATTTTTCGCATGCAATGTCCGCTACTATCCTCCCAAACATCTAAATTATCATGTTTATCTAGATAAACTTTACGTTTTGTCTAGACCCGCACAAAAATGATGGTGTAATATCACATTTGAAGATCTTGCAAGTCAGTCTTGTAGTCCATGTAGATCGCCCCATTTATTGGGAGAAACTTGGTTAAGCAATCTACGTAGACAGCAAGACGTAGCTAGTGCTTGTGAAAATTGAAGTACATACGTATATATCTGTATGTTAAAAGTTACCTAATTGATTATATATTTTACGATCACCGTGTGTGTGTTCTGAACTCTACTGTACCTGCCTGCAGTAAAACACCTCCGTGGCTCATATTTTGCGCCATTTAATCAAATCCCACACGCGGATGCAACCTTAACATACATATTAAGAAATGAAGGCGAGTGTTGACAAGCGAATTTAAACGTGACAGCTGGTACGGTGGCTGATTTTTAATCGAGTATTGTACGCTATTGTGTAACCATCACCCCGTATGCTTCCTACTCGTGTAACGAAATGTGGGTTACAGACCGTGATACACCTATGTATAACAATCTGCTACATCGCACCCAGTTGTTGAAACCGATTATAAATTACTTTATTTAGGTGTCGCGGGTAAACCCTTTTGCCAACACCTTTTGATTTAAGCGCGAAATGCAAATGGATTTTGAAATCGGCTGCACTACAAGGCCTCATATAGATAATATGTGTTAATTTCGAAACAACTTCCTTCAACAGTTTGGTTTAAGTTCTATTTTTTTTTAACATAAAATTCCTAAAAACAGTGTTATGTCCAAACAACTCAAAAACAGAGGATCACTTGTCACGTCTTTTCGGCTTAAATAAGCTGAGTTGACTTAAACTGAAAAGAGTGAATAATTTTAAGAAATAGGAAATTCAAACACTTCTATCTGAATTATTATATTATATCTGTACTTGGTTATGTACGTTTTCTCCTTCTTGGCTACTTAGGCTCATAATTTTCTGCTTTTCTAAATAAGATTCTCTTCTCTTTATTCATTAGCCTCTATTCTCTAACATTAGTAAATTTTACGCATTTATTTTTTTACCATTTTCTAATTATTTTATTTTCTAACCCATCTAAGGCTCTTCTCGTTACCATCCCATTTCCTTACCTCCTCCTCTGCTTTATACATTATTTTATACCAAATTTAGACAATAAAAATTTGCAAAATACCATCTTCTGCTTAGCGACACAACTTTTTTCTTGTTTAAAACCGTCTTGAGCACATCCGTCGGCTTAGAAGAAGACCGTCACAATTCAAAATTTATAGATTTTTCAGGAAAAGCATTTCAAAATTTGTTTAATGGTGAAACATCTATATCCCGACCAGGATAATGAAAGAAAGAAGTGACTAGATGGGAGGATTTAAAGCAGTCCCATATTTTGGGTTTTCTTAAATTCAAATTTAAAATAATGTTAATCATCATCCCAACAATGGAATACTGGGGGCTAATAAAAAAAAAGAAAAAATCATGAGTTAAGTTAAATTTTAATAATTTTTAATTTCGGCGTTGCCGTGAAATGTTTAGTTTCTCAGTTATGAATTGTAAAATTTAGTTTATTCGTTTTTGTGCAAATATTTTTCCTACGCAATGGTTTTGATCTTTTAATTTTGTAATTTTGCTGGTGCCTCTTACTAGGTAAGATTATTTGTTTTCTCTGAACATGTTAGATAATTATATGTGGTTATTTTAGTCCGATGATGATCCCAAGTGGGCATCGAAAACGTTAACACACTTTATACCTTTGAAACAAGATTAAATCTATTTTGTGGGAATTGACTGTGGTTTTATTCAACGACATATCTACCTTATCCCATTATGAGGCCTATGGACATTAATGAGTTTATTTTCTTTTATTTATATATGTGAGAGTCTCACAAAAAATTTATTTAGCGATTACTATGAGTATGAGTTACTAGCTGTGATGTTCTTGTAAATGTAATGTAAATTATTAACAAATTGCAGTTGCTTCTTATAAAAATATGAAAAATTACATTTTTTAAGCTGTAGCGGTCTGCTTCTAAACCGCCCATATGATTATCTTCCATTCTCTAATTAGACCATCTAATTCTCTCCTAATTAATATTGCTTTCTCATTCTATTCTTCTGTTCCTAGAATTATTATTTCGTTCGGTAATACAGTAAAAAAGTAAAACATTCACCGTCTGAATACCTTTTTTTCTCTCATTCATTCATACTATCCCTCCCCCACCGAACCGCTTTCGCATTACTTCAGGAGGGTGCATTCATCTCTTACACACTAACCATTCATGCAACATGTACCCTAAACTGAAAGGCGGTCGCCACAGTCGGGATTCGAAACCTCGACCGATCAGACCGAATTTCGCTGTGACTCCGAGTTGTATCCGCACTGCTCCACCGAGGTCCCATACCGTCTGAATACCTGGAAAATTTAAATCATTTTCACATCGGATTCACTTTCTTCACACCACTTTTGAATAGAATTTTCTGCCACTCTTCTAGCTACACCTATAGTTTGCCTGGAATACTACGTATATTTTGGGTTCTACCTTTTTCGGTGGAGTTGTTAAAAACTAAGAAAACTTCTTGTAGGCGTAATCCAAAGAACTATTTTTAAAAATAGTCTGGAAGATTCGTAGAGAAACTACTCAATAACTTTTTAGTTGATACCTCATTTTAAGTCTTGATTAGACTGTTCTTTTAAGTTCACTCGTTACTGTTTTTAATTCATTTTTCCAGTATATGAAAAAATTATAAACAATTTGAAAATTATTTTACGAGGTTTGAAGGAAGGGTTAAAATTTTATAGATTAAGGGTCCAGTTTAGCTCTTCCTATTCTTCAGATTGCTTTTCTCTTACATCTTCACTCCCTAATGTACTTCTACAACAACTTATCCAACGCCAGATTCCATTCTTCCTTCCAGTTTGTATTTTTCTGATTTATATTTAATACTTTAACTATATATTTTTCTTCAAAGCACCTTTTTCCTTCATTCATTATCAAATATTCGTCCCACTTATTCCTGCTTTTGAAAATATGGGGTTACGAACATTAATACACAACAGCGTGTAATTAAAAATTATTTATAAATCTTTTTAAAGATTGTTCTACAAACGTTACAAAATGTTGGAAGATAATTTCTTTTCTGGAGAGAAAAGAATGCTTCAAAGAAAGCAAATGTATATATAGCTGTTTGAAATTGTTTAACTGCTTCAAAATTAACTAATTGAATTCAAAATTCTATGTATTAAAACTACTCTTCTTCATTTTTCCTTTTCTCCCTTCCTCATGTTTCTGCTTTTCTTACGCGCACTTTTTCACACAAAATTGTAATTATCTACTATTTTGCTACAAATTTAAAATTCCTTTCCTTCCTCCCATTTTCTTGTTTCTTTTTCTCTGTATTATTTACTCTTTCTCTGTGCAATTGTTGAACATATGTCCTTATTTACCCTCTTCTAATTCCAACTACTTCTACTCTCCTTATTATTATATATAATTATATGAAATATGGGATTTCTGTATTATGTTCGACAACTGTCAAACTAATATGTAATTTTGGAGGAAAATGGACCTTCCAGTTGTGTGTTTTATTTGTGAGCAATATTTGGATATAAGTGTGAAGCACATTTTAATATGAATCCTTAATTATAATATTATTAATTTAAGGTGATTTATGTTTAAAATGAATACGAATTATCTTAAAAAAATAATTGATAGGCCGTGTGAGGTGTCATAACATTCCATTTTAAATAACGAAATTGGCTATAATTTCAGTTTTGATGTAAATGATATTATCAAGTAGTTATTTAAATATTTAACATTTGGTTAATTTGAATTAATTTCATTCTGTTTTCCCATTAGTTGAGGAAGCCACATGTTTTTTTGTAAAATGTACTTATTGAGATTGTATTATGATGTTGCCATGGTTACTTGTTTAAAAACACAACGAAGATTTGCCACGAGAATCTCAATGTGAACAGACGCTCGTCTGGCGAGTCAATTAAAATTGTAATTTTGTTTGTTTATTATATCCTGTTTGAATACAAGTATGTTATTAAGTGTTACGGTTCAAATCAGCGTTATTTATTATTTATCTGTGTAAAAAATTGATAAAATTCGGTAAATTAGCCGAAAATCAAGAGTTTTTGGGAGAAACATCAAAGTAGCGTCAGTAGACTTCATTTGTTTTTTACATGTTTTGTTTGCATCTGGGTTTGGCGTTTAAAACGCCAACAACTTCAAAGTTAGGGATCATCTACTAGTTGGACAAAAGTTTTATACCTGTTAATTATTTGGGAGATATTCGCATCATATTTGAGTTAATTACCTTGTGAAGCGATTTTACGAATGCGAAGATACTCAGTCCAAAGGTTTTCTGCAAGAAAAAAGCAACAAGTGATGGAGTTACGTTATGAAGTTCAAGATCAGCAGGGCTCAGGAGTAATTTCATCTATGAATTTTACCAACACCAGAAGAAAACAAGGAAGTGCTTCTATGTGAGAAGGTGGGTCCGTTTGAAAGTACTTTATTAAATTAGACATTACTATGTTTTCATATAACTTTGGCATTTAATTATTAAAGTTGTTTGACGTTCTGTAAGAAAAAACTTAGATAATTCGATAACATTTAATTCATTTCTTTGTTGCATCCATCTTTTATAAGTTCGTGTTTAGTACCTTGCATCCTTCGCCTTGTTCAGATAATCAGCGCAAGAATTTAAAGGTTATAGAGCAGTTACCAAAATTTATATTATAAAACCCTGAGAAAAGAGTTCTTTCAAAGTTTGTGTTTGAAGTGTGCCCTTTGTGTTGTTTCAACAACTTATGTAATAATATTGTAATATTTTTTTGTTACATATTGAAAGGATATCATCTTTATTACGGGTGCAAGTAAAGCAATACATGTTAATAAACAACGATTAACAAAAATTGTCGGCTCATAAATAAGAACCTGTAAAGGATAAAATTTGACTTTTTCTGTAGATATTTATTTAGTTTCGTACAATCGCTGTTTCCATATATTCCTTTTACTATTTTACTATTACTTTCTTACTGAATTTGTTTTTTTCTCTACTTCTTGCTGTTTTAAGTATCCCACTTTCTCCCTTCTGTTCCTTTGTTATTTTATTTCTATTATCTTTATATACCACCTTTAAAGAGAAAATTATTAACTTCTCTTGTTCTTTTGTCTTTGATAATCTTAATGCTTACTGCTTTTTTTCAACTGTCCTCACAGAAATATTTTACTTTTTCTTCTTCATGTTTAGAAAAATCAAGAAACAAATAGTTAAAAAACTGGGAAAGTATTTTGCGTTGCAAATTATTGTTTCTGGAATAGTGTGGAACAACTTAACACTTTCGACTTTCTTTTATTTCTCTCGCTCTCCTCTAGTTCCTCCTGTCTTTACCTTTCGTCACCTTTCCAATTGTTCTAACTACTGTATTTCACTGTCCTTGAATTCTCACTTATTATTCTTATCTACACCTTCTTTCCCTGATTTGTTTCTATTTCTCTCCCACTCAATAATTGTTCTCTTGCCTTGTTTTCACTCATCCTTACCGAGTTCATCATCATCTCTTTCTTTTTAGAACCAATATATTTGTTTTTATTGGTTCTGCTTCTGTCGTCTTTCTAATAATCCCATTCTTGCTTCGTATTTGTTCTATTTTATTCGTATGATACTTTATTTTTCCCCTCTAATTGTAATGTTTGTTTAATTTAACTTACACCTGTTTCCTCTGCATATCTCTTTTTTTTTTCTTGTGCATTCTTAATCGGTTGTTGCTTGCCCCTCTCTAGGCTAATATCCACCTTCCTCATTGCAGTTTCTTTTTCTGTCTCTTTGCGACTTTCATAGCCTATTGTGTTTAATTTTTCATTGTCACACGTACTGGTCTTTTCTTTTCCTATTTTATGTATTTCCGCATTTACTGGCGAGTAGTGGGTAGATTTTACAATAGAAAGCAATGTCTTGTACTCCTCGTAGATCAGTATTAAGCCGCTGATTTATTCCACGTACATCAAACTTACACGTTGCGAAATAAATTAGCCAATTTAAAACCTTCCAGTTACAGCTAATAATAATAATAGTCGAAAAAAAAGTTAACAGCTTCCTATGGTTACAGCCATCTTACCGTTGTCGCAGTTTATCATACTTTGCATCCTCTAGACAGGTCGCCGGTCTATGTGCACAGGAGTGGGTGGCATGTAATTACACTTTAATAGCCCACCATAACGATTTACAGGTGGATATATAAAATTGAGAACTTATGTGAAGTGCGCTGTAACTTTCCTATTGTGTGTTCACGAAGCACAAGCAAGGACCACGCAAGAATTAGACGTTTGATGATTTATTCTTCAAACGGACGTTGCCGCTGCAATTATCTTCGTTTAATCTGCAAGAAGATTTCATTATAAAGCACGGAATTAGAATGGAAATTGGGAATATTTATTTTTTCCGGTCCAGTTTTTAACCTGTCAGCACTGCAGGCTTTTATGTGATCAGTTAATCTTTCGGTTTCGTTCTGTCAAGCTTTATATGGAAGCGTTTTAGATTAAAACGAGAGGTATTAGATTACATTTGAATATTTTAAACGGAAAAAATGATAGGTTGATCATATCAACACAAGTAGTATTTTAAAGTGTGAGAATAATAAGTCAACTCTAAATTCTGTGGAATTTAATTATTAATTTAAATAATGGTAATGAGAAGCTTGAATTTTTAAATGTTAGTATTATGAATTTATATAATTGACATACACATGTAAAATCAGTCGAAATTACAAAACTGTACGTGCACAAATAATGTTACACGTATGATTTTAAGTAATAGGAATAATTCAATTAGAGATTCAAAAAACATATCCTGCTTATTGGGAATATTATTAGTATTTCCATAATTACAAAACATTTGTAATCAGGTACGTATCTGAGTTGTTAGTTAAATGGGCGTGGAGCCCCTCGTAGAAGGAATGAAAGAAGATAAAACACATTCGCGATTTCTTGTAATCTTAACGAAGTAATTTTATTAAATAAAACATTAGTTGACTGTGCTAGACCGGCTACCCCAACTGGTAATGTAGAATTTAAAAACGTTTGTAGTAGTAGACTAGTAGTTATATACAAAAATAATGAATTGAAGAGAATAAAATTATCCATGGTACTAAAGTCAATCCTACAGGGGTAGTAAAACGGTAAAACTCTGTTCTTCTTCTTTGATACCTGTAATAGCAAATACATAATTAATTGTAGGGTATTAGATTCGACTCTCCTCGATATTTGATGATTTCTTAAGCTATTCCTGTACCTACAACTACAGTACGAACCATTACAAAGATCTTACACTTAATTAGCAGTTTACCATGTTTAGCAAAGGTTCCTGAAATAGTAAGGTCTGCAACCAATCTGGTTGCAGACCTTGATATAGTTAGCATACTTTACAATACTACTATTGGTAAGAGAGAGAAAAGTTGCAGTTCATTGTCGTGTGTTGTAATCGGCTGACGAGGTGGCACAAGACAGGAATGTGGCCAAATTCGTCCTTCTAAGAAAAGTCGCCTACTTGACACTGGAATCTTTACATTACTGTTTTACATAAAAATATTTCTTCCGCATTTAGAATATGCTGCTCTAAATTATAGTACGGAAGAATGCAAACGTGATGATAATAAGCAAAATTGGATTTGATTGATTGAACTATTTCAAACCACAACTAAATTTTTATTGCTTATGTTTAGTAACCCCGGTCACATTAGTAAAAGTATTCCAAGCAGATAGTAGGCTCTGTAAGCTTGTTCAATATTTACGTTTACTTCTAAGAAGTAAAGGAGATGACGTTTAAAAGGCTTGCTAGGAGAACCCATCCATTGATGGTACTCCCGTAGTACTCCTTCCACTTAGAGTGCTGTTAGCAGATCACGAGGCCATCTTCTGCTTAAGCGTCTTACAGGCAAGTAGTCGTTGGATAATTTTTGGACTAGTTGTTCTGTGCCTGAAGGTTCCGATGGTAGTTCTCTGCAAATCTCTGGATTTCGTCGACTATGAAGGGAATACCAAGATGTTCGTATATCGTCAGATTGGAAACATACCTAGGCGCATTCACCAGGGCGCAGAGTGTTTTAGATTGAAATTGTTGGATGGTTTTTATCCGTGTTGGCTTGGCGCATCCCCACTGCTGTATACCGTAAGTCCAGATAGGATTTAATACTCCATGTAGAGTAGATTGTAAATAGACTTTAATAAAAAATCTTCTAAGAAGTGAAATCTCCTATTTCAGCCCCCTCATGCAATCTCGCTAGCCGAGGACTATAACTAATACTAATAAACTTTCAAAATATTGGTCTCTCCTCAGTAACAGATTATTCGAAAACTATTGAGTCGAACAATCGTCTTCAAGAAATAGCAACCCAAATGCTTTTCATTTGATGTAGCTGAGCTTCACGAAATACATGAGGATTGTCACCAATTCACATACAAATTGTTGATGGATTCACTTAACTCAAAATATTACATCAGACGTCATCTGAGTATAATATTAAACCAAGTCGTTCATCGTTGTACATCAAGTGATTTTTAAACCAGTGACCAAAAAATATTAATGGCAGTAGTAATTATTACAAGACCTGGATTTAGTAAGACTGTATTTTTTTTATTGTAGTTAACCAGATCAAAATTTTACAATGTTATACATGGTTGAGTTAGTAACAATAATATTAATAATATTATCTTAGCCAGAAATAGCACTGGAGGATTTTATCCTCTAACAAAAGTTCACATTGATAGAATCACTGGTCAAGATCTATATTGATGAAGTCTTGAGGTAAGCGTCTTTTTAATCGGATGTAAATATTTTTTTGACCTAGTTGTTGGAGAGTCTCTATGTTGCTGCCTTGTATGTTGTCGACGAAGGTTTTAGTAAGTCTGAGTACTAACTGGTCGAGTCTGTCCATTGCTAATTCGTAATCAATTTGTTCATTACGCATGTACCACGGAGCGTTTACAACCAAACGAAGAATTTTGTTTTGGAAAGCTTGCAATTTCTTGAAGTTGGTAGCTGAAATGGTACTCCATACCGGACAGGTATAGGTGATAACTGGCCTAAGCAGGATTTTGTAGAGTAGCAGGATACATTCACGCCGAAGGGGGGTTTTTCTATTAATCAATGGGTACAGCTCTAGTAGCCTGGCATATCCTTGAATTAATTTTTGGTTGATAACTCCAAGACTGTAATTTAAGATATTCTGTCTTTAGTGCAACTCATTGATATAAGATCGTAACGAGTAAATCTACTCACCATTTTCATAACTCCATCATAGCCGGTCCCAAGCCTGGTTGAGAAAGGAGGAGGGGACATCTCTGAGTCAGGCTAGCACCCTAATTAGGGATGTAAAACTCAAACTGCTCCTAGAACCAGTAAGAACGAGCCTCGGATTAAGATGGATAAGAAGTTGAAAACCTGTGCAAGACAACGGAAAAAACGAAAATAGAAAAATGATAACATCAGACTAGGAAGTTGGAACGTAAGAGCATGGAACCGAAAAGACCAGGAAGTGATTATGGAATTGGAAAGGATTAAGATAGACTTTTGCGCAATTTCTGAAACTAAAAAGAAGGGCAACGGTATAGTGCCATACCAAAGTTATGTTCTAATTTCTAGCGGAGTAAAGTAAGAACAAAGAGCGAAAGAAGGTGTAGGTCTTTTAATTCACAAATATTACGAAAATTCTATCGACGAGTTTGAGTCTATATCAGAAAGAATATTGTGTGTCACGCTCAAAATGCAAAACACTAAATTATATATACTTAGCATATACGCCCCAGACGAGAGCAAACCGAGAGAAGTTAGATAAAGTTTTTAGGCAACACTGGAAAATAACACCAACATAATTCCACAACAATTTCCAGTACTAATATTAGGGGACTTCAATGCAAGGATTGGTAATCACATCATCACAGGAGTAAAACAAAGATTTAACGAAAACATCTGTAATAACAACGGGGATATGCTTGTAAACTATACATAGAAAATAACTTCAAAATTAACAATACCTATTTTGATCACAAGATACAATATAAATATACTTTCCAGAACACAAGAGGTCAAAAATCTATGATTGAGTATATTTTATGAAACAACAAGATCCATCCAACGCAAATTTTGGAAGTACGAACTTTGAACTCGGCAGACATCGGTAGTGACCACAGCTTGCTCCTGTGCATGAGGATACCAAAAAATAAGAAAAAAGACCCCCGTATGAAGAAAGAGTAAACAAAGAGCTGCTAGAGGATGACAGCATACAATACTTATATAAAAGAAGACTGCAACAGTATATTAACAATAACAGTATATGCAATAATGATGATGTAAACTCAAGCTGGGAAAAGATAAGAACGAATATCACCGCTGCAGCAAGCGTTAGGTACGAGGAAAATTAATGTTAACCAACACTCTAAACATAAAACTCCCTGGTTTTGCGATTAAGTGAAGCAGGTATCAGAAATAAAAAGGAAAGCTTACCGCACATACAAAAATACAAAAACTGTCGAAGACTAGCGAAAATACCAACTTGTAAAAAAAGAAACCAACTCACGTATTAGGTAAATAAAAAGAAACTACTGGGAAACATAAACCACTAGAAAGCAGAAATACTTCTACGGGCAGCAGAAATTAATCTGGAACATGATGCGCAAGCAACGAAAAGAAGTCAAAGAATATGAACAGACCACAACAATAGATGAGAAAACCTGGGTCAAGCACTTCCAAAAATTATATACTACGGATGAGGAAGAAATAGAGGAAGAACAACAACAATTAAGAATCGCTGTTGAAGTGAGCGAAGATGAAATTATCAACACGGTAAGAACGTTAAAGAATAGAAAATCGCCTGGGGAGAACGGTATAACAAACGAAATGTTGAAGTATGGGGGAAACAACTTGAGAGAACAACTGACGCAGTTAATACAACAAATCTTTACTACTTCATGTATACCTGAGGAATAGAAAACCAATATTGTTATACCAATATTCAAGAAAGGGGAAACAGGAACCTAAAAATTATCACGGAATTAATCTATTCAGCACAGCCCTCACACTAACAACTAAGCTCATAGCTAATAATATTACGAGACGAACAGCAAGGTTTCAGACTTGGGCGATCCTGCGTTGACGCTATCTTTATTGTAAGACAAATTTCGGAAAAAGCAAGAGAATTTAATAAACCTGCATACTTCTGTTTTGTTGATATTCAGAAAGCTTTCGACAATCTTCAGCTAAAGTATATTTTACAAACACTTAAATATCAACATTCCAAATGGTCTGGTCTCATTAATAAAGAATATATATAACAACAATTACGCAAAAGTCAGAGTAGAAGGAAAACTAACTGAGAAAATCGTTGTATTAAAAGGTATAAAGCAATGCGACTCATTAGGCCCATTGCTGTTTAATCTTATAATAAATGAAATCATAAAGGACATGGATAATAGGAAAGGGTACACATTGGGAAATAATGAAATAAAAATAATCTGTTATGCGGATCACGCGGCGTTAGTTGCAGAAAACGAAGATGAGTTGCAGAGATTATTATTTCAATTTATAAAAAGCTACAAAAATTTCGACCTAGAAATATCCACTTAGAAAACCAAAACATTAACCATAAGTAAAGACCCACTACAATGTAAATTAGAGGCCGAAGGCAAGATTATTGAACAAGTGATGGTATTCAACTACTTGGGAGTTGAAATAGCAGGTAATCGAAATCTAACAAAAGAAGTTACACATCAGGCTTATAAGGCCAACAAAATATCAGCCTGCCTGAACGGTGTTATATGGCAAAATAAATATCTCACGACAGATTCCAAGGTCAGAATATATAAAACTGTTATACAACTAATTTTGACATATGCCGTAGAAACAAGGGCAGATACGATAAAAACAAGACGAATACTGGAAGCAGCCGAAATGAAAACACTGCGCAAAATCACAGCACAAACACTCGGTGATCATGTAAGAAGCGAAACTATACGTAAAGAATGTGATATACAAGATATAGACAGCTGGGCCACCAGAAGACGCAGAGAATGGAACAACCACATATTCAGAATGCGAGACAACAGGATAGTCAGGATATCCAGAGATTCGTTACCAAATGGGAAGAGAGAACCAGGGCGACCCTGTAAAAGATGGAGAAATTCACAGGAATAAATAAATAAAATCTAAAAAATGAAGAAGAAGAAAGAACATTTTCATTACCACCGTTTTGGGAATGAGTCTCAATCATAAAAATTTGTATTCTTTAGTGAAAAATATTTTAGCTGATTGTAGTAACTTAATGGGATTTATACTTTTACAGTTGTTACTTAATAATAATCATGACAGCTCAACTTCATCAAAGACCTGCATTTCTACATCTAACCTTCATCGAAAATGCTGTTGTTCATTGGAGATTCATAAACGTTTTTATTTAAACACAAAAATAATTTTCTACCAGTTTTCCGATTTGTTTCAATCTCATTCTTCTTTGTCTGTGAGGCAAGTTTAAAGAGCCAAAAACATAGAGGACCTACAGCTTAACGTGGGCTCCGAACCACGGGAAGTGTTAACACTGTTACTCCAGAAAAGATTTACTAGGCAGAATACCTCGCTAATTTGCCATTGCCTTGCGAAGGGCAACAGTCTTTACAAATTCGATGTTCCGGTACTGGGAATTGAACTCTAAACCTTCAGTGTAGAAATCTAACCCGCTGACCTCTAGCCCACGATCGCCTCATATTATATCTCAAAATTATTTCCAATAAAACTCCAACGTACTTTTAGGTATCCAGATTTAAAACAAATATTCGTAATGTTAACATACGTGGTTTTGACCCGTACTGGCACAATAAAAAAAAACACAATTTAGGTAACGCAAAATTTTGATATTTATTCAAAGTAATATCTGTTTATATTTATAAATATAATAAAAACCAATGTTGATTCTCACAAAATTTAATAAATGAACTTATACAATTGTAGTTAACGTTTTTTCTTTAATATGGTTCACCTTCGATGTTAATTTTTTAAGTACTTTATGCTAATGTTGTTTTGGTCTGAAGATGGGTTACAGCTAACCCGAAAACGTTAACTACAATTGTTCATTTATTAAATTTTGTGGGACTCGACATTGGTTTTTATTATATTTATTCAATCTATCCCACTATGAGACCTTGGGACTTCAACGAATTTATCTGTTTATATTTATTGCAACGCTCTAATAGTTTTTGAAAACAGTCGGCAAAGGCGTCCGAAGAAACAGCTTTCAGTTCGGCGGTTACATTTTCCTTATTATCTTCTACGTCCTGAAATTGTTAAATTTGCGAAGAGTTTTCTCTGTAGGAAAAAAATATGCTGGTGCGAAGAAGACGAATAGGGTGGGTTATTGTCCACAACCACATTGTAATGCAACAAAAACCAATGACACTCTTCTCAAAATTGCGGTCGCACTCGTGAAATGCGCCACAGTATTCACTGTTTTTCATAAAAACGTTCTTCCACATTGGATATGCTGCTCTAAATTATAGTACACGAAGAGCGCAAACGTGATAACAACAGCAAGATTGGATTTGACTGATTGAACTATATCAAACTACTGTGTCCTTCGGGCACAAATTATTTACGGACCAAACCCTGTTTATCGAAGAAGACTACTTTTAATTTGAGATTTTTACCAATGAAACTTTCTGAGTCTTGGTGATGCATTTTCAATTCACTGCAAGCTGTGGCGTTTCGTCTTAACATCGTGCTGAAACATTCAAGGCTCTTCATCAGTGACAATACAGTTAAGAAAATTTGCATTCTTACCACAATTTTGAGCGAAGTCTGCGCACAATGCAACTTTACTCTATGTTTGCTTATCTATAAGACTGTGCGGAATCAACTTTGCATAGATCTTCCTCTTTCCCAAATAGTAACTTCGGGTCATTCAATGCTTAATTGATCTGCATTATTTGAAGGGTCATTCGGCTATCTTTAGCGGCTATTTCAAGAGCATTTGCGACCGCATCTCTGTTTCGAGAGATCGACGGATATCTAGTTGTAGCGTCATATTTGACATTCTCACATCACATTAAAACGTTTAAACCATTGAAATTCACTAGTACCGCTTAATATCGCCGTACACAGGTTTTAAAATTTCATAAGATTCTGTCGGAGTTTGCCTTAATATACGAGGGTTGCCTTTTATATTTCGGGATTAGAGAACAAAAACAAATATGCATGCGTGTGAACCAATTTTTGAAGCACTTTTTCCCCTCCGATTGAGGTATCTCCAACATGCATTTTGAACGCATCAACCGCTTCTTCAGGTGTCGAAAAACGTTGACCTCGCAATTTATTTTTGATGTTCAGGAATAAGAAGAAGTCATTGGGTGCCAAATCAGGACTGTACGGCATTGTCGTGGTGGAGAATGATCCGTCTTCGGCGGTTGGTTTTCCTTATTTCTCCGAATACTTGTGGCAAACAAATGGTTGTGTACCATTCAGAATTGACCGTTCTACGCTGCACCAATGGCACGGTTGAAACATGTCCAATTTTTCCGAAAAAACAGGGGACCATTTGCTTCGAAGTGCTTCGCGCACGAACGACTTTTGTTGGGTTTGGCTCGCCTTGGAAGACCCATACAGTCAATTGCTGTTTATTTTCGGGCTCATACGCGTAGATCCACGATTCGTCACCTGTCACAATATCATACGCATATTTTGAAGCACCGCGATCGAATTTTTTGAGCATTTCTTGCGACCAATTGACACGAGCTTGTTTTTCAGCTATTGTCAAATTATGTGGGATCCAACATGACAAATCTTTTTTACGGCCAAATGTTCATGCAATATTGAATGTATGCTGGTCCCACTAATGTCCAAGGATACCTCAATCTCACGATAAGTCACATAACGATCTTGCAGTATCAGTTCACGCACCGCATCAATGATTTTCGGAACACAACTGATTTTGAACGACCTTCGTGAAATTCGCCATTGAGCGAACTACGGCCACGATTGAATTCGGTAAACCATCGATAAACACTGGTCCTTGATGGTGCTTCATCGCCAAAAATGAAGTTCATCGATGCACTGTTGTTGAGTTAATCCACGTCGAAAGTTGTAAAAAGTAATCGCACGAAAATGTTTACGATTTAATTCTATTTTCTGGCCGATATGGATTTTTCCAGTTACTGTAAATAACACAAATAACGCTCGTACGTCAAAACGTTCTGAGTACGTATACCGTCAAAAATGTCAAACTTAACGATAGAGACGTCAGTTACCAGATGGCAGCACAAGGGTTGCCCAATCCCGAAATGTAAAAGGCTACCATCTTACGGTTACTGTCGTATGAGCCGAATTTATAATTTCATGTGTATAATTGGAAGAGTAGAGACCCTTCAGTCATTTCAACTTTGCCCGTTATGTTGCAATGCAAAATATAACATCACCAGTCATACAGGGTGATTCTAAACATGTGCGAAAAACTTTAACCACGTATAGTTGAGGTTATTTAACTTTATTGTTTTGAAAATCTAATAGTCCAATATTAATCTCCAATCAAGATAAATGTAAAATTGAGTGTGAAAAGTGGATGAAATCTGACCCAGTAGTGAAAAGTTAGTTTAAAAACGTATAAATTAGAGTATATCTTGAAAACGAGATTGTTAAGTTTTTTTTTGCTGCTTCTGAACTAGTATTCTGTTTTACAAGAAAAAGGTCGTTATAATTTTTTTTGAAATATAATATTTAAAGAGGTTTCGAATCGAAATAAATCTTAACATACCTAATTTCCAAATTTTAAACCACAGTTTTTACTTCTGGGTCAGATTTTATTCACTTTTCACATTCAATTGTACATTTTTTTACCGGAAATTAGGCATGGACTATTAGCTTTCCAATACGACTGAGTTTGCCAAAATAGGACAAAAAAAAACAAAAAATTATTGACATTTTCATGAATTTATGTAAAATATAATATACTTAATTACAAAAATTATTTAGTAATTTAGGAGTTAATAACCTCAGCTATAATTGGTTAAAGGCACATTTTTCGAATCAACCTGCATGTAGGTACAACAGACATCAAGATATAATTTTTTTTCTAATAACTTACAAGGTGGATTATAATTCAATAATAATACCATTAATAATATTAAGTTAGGGACGATCCTGCTGACCCTAAAGTCAAAATCTAATAGCAATATTTTGTAAATTTGAAGAATATTATCGTATGACCTCAAAACAGAAATTCACAGGTCAATGCTGAATATTCACACTAATAAGCGATATGAAGCGAGACAATCAATCCTATTGTTGTTAACATTACGTAGGTGGCGTATATTTGCAAGTTAATAACTCAGATAAATAATTTTGCACGCAGATATTTGTTGTGGTTTCTGCTTGAATACCTTTAATAGCGAGTGGCGAATTTCCAGCATTGTAAGATCTCTAGTTTGAGTTCCGAGCACGTTTCCAGTTAAATAAACTCCGCTTCACCTACATTTTTTCCGTTTTTAGTTTCCGCCTGCCCGCACGTGAATATCACTTTCGTCTCCAAGTCTCTCTAAATTCACCGATAAAATCACGCTTTATAATCATAATAAAAGAAATAAGTTGTTTCGTGTCAGATTTCTCCTACACGGGCTATCCGTGTAATGGGGATATTAGAGAAACGGCTAGATTTGGTGGCACGCCCTCATTATTGTTATTATTAGGAATAATATCCCCTCACGTGGCTTCTATAATTTGATTTTTATCGTAAAGGCAGTCCAGGTGGTATCATTTTGTCCGCATGTAAATGTTGAAAACCCACTCGACAAAATCATTACTTTGATCAAATTATTACAATTTGAAAGGCATTAGATTCTAGTTTTAGATAAAAGAATTTTTGTGATTAATAAACAATAAAGAAAAGCTCATGATTGCCAAAATTAATTTTAAGATATTCTACTGAATTACACGAGAATGAAGTAAATAAAACGTGACAGATGCGTCCCGTTTAAACTAATGTAGAGTATAAATCTTTGAGGGGACTTCTAAAGATAACCCCCCAGGAACGAGGCAGTTTAGATCCCCGAAGTATATAAATAATATCGGCTTGATTTACACCAAGGGAAAGACAATAACATACTAATAAAATCCTACGCATAATAATTTTCACATTGGCCCATGAATCGTATTTATGCGCCTCTATTTCATTATTTATACGACGTATAAAATGATAGTTGTCAAATCTACGCTGGTAAATATCGATACTTTGCCATAATATTGCGAACGCCTCGTAGATAAATATACACCACTCCTACCAGGACATTCCTGACAAGCTGTTGGATCAGAAATTATAAAACATCCACTACCAAAATAAATAAACTTGGCCTTAAATAACATGCCTCGTAAAATTTTATTTTTGGCACATAGTGTTCGTATTTTTAGACTTATTTTTTAAATGGGCCAGCAATAGTAGTAAGAATATAAATAGGATTGTTTTGTTGTTGTCTTTTAAATGAACTTTGCATATAATATTTTACATAACCCAGCATTTTTACATAAATAATCAGGACGATATAATATTTTTCCATCATATATTTTCCTTTAATTAAGACCTTATTTAAAAGATATTAATCAGTCTATATTTGCAAAAATTTTCTGAAAATCTCCATATTAATTTCAATGAAGCAATGTTCAGGCTTAAATTTTGGGCATGATTATCTTCAAGTTGAGAATTTTAGTAGGTTTCTATTAGTTCGTTGAATTTTCTTTATTCCCATAGCATTTTTATAATCGAGGGAATGTCTTCGAAATCTAAAGGCCGTTTAAATATTCCCGCCGAATAAGGGACGTAGTCTATTTGGTGCATGTGGGGTTGCTTTAGTGGTTGATGAGCTTGCGACAAGTCACTTTACCGTGATTGTATAATAAAACGCTAAAATGTGCACTACGATTGAAAATCCCACCCAGTTTAAACTTTGCGCTGCGAGTTAACCATTTTCATGCAAAAAACGAAAGCGCTGCCGACATTTACCTTCAAATGTGCGAGGTTTATGGTCCACGCTCATTAGAGAATGAAATGTAGGACACTAGTGTAGAATTTCAGAGATGACCAAACAAACGTGCACGATGAGGAACGAAGTAGAAGACCTTCTGTTGTCAATTACAATCTTGTGGAAAAAGTGAAAAGAAAAAGGTTGTAATGATCGGCGTTTCACTATTTCGGAATGGCTGCAAAATTTTCCTCGCAGTTACGTACGGGCTAAAATTGATGGAGATGAGGAATTTACATTCTGACTGGCGACAAGATTTGGATTTCGCACACAAATTTCGAAACTAAGCAAAACTCAATACAATGGAAGCTTGGGAGTTCCTTCAAGTCATAAAGTTCGAGCATATGTTCGAGAACCATAAACTTATGGTTTTTGTTTTTGGGACAGAAAAGGCGTATTGTAGGTAGAATTCCTGAAACATGAAATGACAATTAATGCAGACGTGTACGGTAAGACCTTAACAAGTTGAGAAGGGCGATTCTGAACAGAAGGTGAGGATTTGCGGACCTCTGGAGTTGTGCTTCTGCACGATAAAGCCAGACCGCACGCGGCCGCTCGCACTGTGCAACTCATTGAGCAATTCAGTTGAGAAATTTTTAACCATTACCCGTACAAGCTAACCTTAGCTCCGAGTGAATAGCACCTGTTCTCCTTATCTTAACAATTCTCGCAGAACGCTCGACAACGACGACCTCAAAATAACGGTACAAAATTAATTTTCGTCTTAGGTGGCAATCTTCTGTGATGAAAGTATACAGAAATAGTTATAAAGATATAACGAGTCTTTTAATTCGAATGTAGAGAAATAATTTGGGAGTGTATGTAAGATTTAAGCATAGTAAAATTTCAATCGGTCTTTAATTTCCGAATAGTTTCCTAAGAATGTTATAACGTATATGGTCGTTTTTGTTGCTTTTGTCCTAGAAATGAGCGTTTTTATATTGGCTATTTAATTTTCAGGAGTCTCGCTCTCTCTTCAACCATTAGTAAGTCCAATATTAAACGTAGGCCTGCTCCAAATGTTTCCATTCTTGGGGGTTTTGCGGTTCTTGTCCATGCTATTCTGCCTATTCTCGTCAAATCATCACTCCAACACGTCTGTGATCTTCCTCTTTTTCGTTTTCCTTCCCATAAGCGCCTTTGGTATATAATATTGTTCCATCTTTCATCTTGTCTTCTCTCATTATGTCGTTCGTTCTTTTACATCTTTTTTTTTGATTTCTGTGGAATTTTTACCTTTGTTATACAGTCTTTAAGTTATATTCCGAGCATCGCTTTTCCATGAATTTCTGCGTTTTTGCCAATATGTCTACATTTTTCTTCGTAAAAGTCCATGTTTCTATACCATATGGTAAATCTGGTAAGCTGCACATGTCGAATATTTTAGTTCTAGAGTGTTATATGTTACTATTCTTTACTGTGAAACTTCGATTGCCAAATGACTCTTACGATTCTTATCCTTCTATTTACTTCCGAGGTTTGATTGTCTTTACTCAACTTTATTTCTTGTCCCAGATATATGTTATATACAGGGTTTTTCAACGAAAAGTAGCCACCCTCAGTATCTTTCAAAACAATTTTTTGGTTGAAAATCGCCAAGACATGTCAACAAAGATAGCAAAGGGGACATCTTTTTACCTAAAATCCGAACGTCTGTCATCAACCCCTTAGCCGTCACAGCCACCCCCTCTAAAATTTCAAATGGCACCATACCATGTGTGGCACATCGTTGGAAAGGTTATTTCATAAGGAATTCATTGTACTATTTATTTTTTTTATTCGCCTGAAATTAAGACATAAAAAAATTAAAAACTATATTTTGTTTATTTCGGTTAAGCTGCTGAATATAGCAGTACCTAGATGCTTTTGTTTCATCTTTTGTTTTTTCATCTGTCAGTCAACATTCAGTTCATTCTGAATATTATAAAAGTGTCAACATAGTTTACACCACTGCCGAAAGAATCGAGATTGTGCATTTTTGTTTCAAAAATAACGACTGTGCATGAGCCGCAGCGCGTGCGTTCAATGACATTCATCCCAAAAAATTTATTCGCCATCAGTATGTTATAAAGTTGATGCAAAAATTCATGGCGACTGGCTCAGTGACAAACAGAAAACATCAACCAGAAAGACCAATTATTAATGAACATGTTGAAGTTGCTGTTTTGGGACACGTTGCAATGGATAACAATCAATCTTCAAATCAACTTTCCCAGGCATCGGGGGTTTCAACAAGCAGTGTATGGAAAATTTAAAAAAAGCACAAATTTCACCCATACAGGATAAAACTTGTTCAAGAACTAAACGAAGACGACAATGATTGAAGACTACAGTTTTGCGAAATTATGTCTAATAATCTATTGAACAACGTGAACTTGTTGTACAATATCTGTTTCAGCGATGAGTGTACGTTTTTTGAACGGAGAAGTCAACAGGCATAACTGTAGGTATTGGTCAGACACGAATCCGTATTTGTTTAGGGAAACCCATACCCAATATCCCCAGAAACTTAATGTTTGGGCAGGTATTCTAGGAAACCACATCGTTCCCCCGTTTTTTATTGACGGTATTTTGAATGGCGCTATTTACCTTGAGCTTCTTGACTTCTTCTTCTTTGATTTTGGTTATTTTCGTCAAGTTATTGAGCTTCTTGACACCCGCGTATAACAGAACTACTGGAAAATGACAAAAATTTGGTTGAAAATGAACTAGTTTTCCAGCAAGGTGGTGCACCTCCTCACTATGTTGTTCCCGTTCGAGAACTTTTGAACAATCGGTTTCCTGGACGATGGATTGGAAGACGTGGTCCCATCGAATGGCCGGCTAGATCATCCGACCTGTCTCCGTTGGATTATTTCCTATGGGGGCATTTGAAATCCAAAGTATATGCAACACAGCCGGCCAACATCGAAGATCTTAGGTAGAGAATAACAGAAGAACGTCGAGAATTGACACCGCAAGTTCTTGCAAATGTTCATTCTCTCTTTCAAAGTCGTCTGTATTATTGTATGGAAGTTAACGGAAGTCACTTTGAACAATTACTTTAATGGTAATTGTTCTATTCAGCAGCTTAACCAAAATAAACAAAATATCGTTTTTAATTTTTTTATGTCTCAATTTCAGGCGAATAAAAAAAATAAATAGTAGAATGAATTCCTCATGAAATAACCTTTCCAACGATGTGCCACACATGGTATGGTGCCATTTGAAATTTTAGAGGGGGTGGCTGTGACGGGTAAGGGGTTGATGACAGACGTCCGAATTTTACGTGAAAAGATGACCCCTTTGCTGTCTTTGTTGACGTGTCTTGGCGATTTTCAACTAAAGAATTGTTTTAAAAGATACTGAGGGTGGCTACTTTTCCTTGGAAAACCCTGTATACATACATATATATATATTTTTTCACTTGATCTATTACGTTAGACCCTTACAATAATTTGTTGTTTTACTTCCTTATTTATCATCACTTTCTTTTTTATTATTTTAAATCCAATTTTGTACTATTTTTTTGATGATTTCTTTAACATTCTTAAATTTTCAGGAATACCTGTTCGCCGAAGACTAATTTTCCTCTTTGAAGCAGATAATTTTAGGATTTTTCGAAGATATTTTCAGCAAAGTTACCTTTATAACTAAGAACTTGTTGAATATTTATTGTTGAATTATCCCTATAAGTAAGGTTTTTAAAGTATTTGTCTCCCCCTTTAAATTACTTTTAGTCTTACAAAATCCCTATTTAGTTTTAGCAAAGAAATTCTGAGAATTATCTACTATATTTTAAAGACGTTCCAAATAGTATTATCTGTATAACTTAGTATTCGGTACAATTTCAACCCTTTCTTGTTGCGTTTAGGCCTTAGAGTATCAATTTTCATTTTTTAATATTTTCAGTATGGTTATTTTAACTAAGATTTTTGTTGCGTTTTGTGTAAATTCTTTTCACTTCTTTATTTTTGAGATAAATATTTCAGGAATTATATTTTTAAAACTATTTGCACGTAGAATAAATATTTATCAACCTATTTTGTTGATTTCGAGGTTAAAAACACTCATTTTCATTTTGAGGGTGAATTTTTACGAATGTTTTCTATTTTTCGATAATAGTTATGGCGAAATTATCTTTATGCTTCTGCTTCTGGTTTAGGTCTTCCTTCCCTACGTAGCATTTTAAACTACAGAGTTATTGTAGTCGGCTAACGAGAGTGCATGAAGGGGCCGGAGTAAGGGAATTTTACATCTTAGAAGGAAACGCAATATTAAGCAGTCTACTACCTGCCTCGGATACATTTTTTATAGCCTTGCTCGTTTCTTAGTTTCAATATGCAGCTTTGAAAACCAAAACAGGTCGATGTTAACCCTTAAATACTCTGGTGAAATATAATAACACTTATATTCTGGCGGGGTATCAGGGTACCCCAATCAAATATATTGTACCATTAATAGTTGTAATTTATTTTTGTCCTCAAAAATATTAAGGAACAAAGTAATAAAGTTTATATTATTATGTTTCTCGCACTTTACTCATACGTTTTTAGTTTTACGGTCATCTTTCTTCGGTCAAAATTCACACCCAGCCAAACTAATTGGGTCCTGTTCTAAAACCCTTACAGGAAGTGGAGTCCCACCAACATCTCGTCGTTTAATATGTGGTTGCACCAGAGACATTCCAAGTTTGATTAACATATCTCTTCATTTAGTATCCATGGTTTCATCTAAGGTTTGGTTAAAATAGAGTAATATTCCACTATTAACACCTGCTATATATAGGATTTGACAAGAAAACGGACCATTGGCCAACGCCGAGTACGTCGTGCGACCGAATAATTAGCGCAGAGTTTATTCTGTTATAATCAGTAATCATGTTAGGTTTTTTATTTTCAGAATCGACAGCTCGATCATGGTGCATGGCGGAGAGTAAAACTGCTGCCCGTTTTTTTCGTGGCACATATGAATAAATCGTCTTATGGTTTGTATGCCCAATTGAGGTAGAAGTTACTGCACGATTCTTATTAGCTTTGAATTTATTTGGAATTTGCGATTTATTCATTTTTAAAGATCCCATAATTGTTAAACGTTTTGCTTTTAATTAGTCACATAATTCGATTAGTATGAACCAATTATCCACAGTAATATTTCGGTTGGTCCCTTCAATAACCGGTTTGAGCTTCAATACATCGTTTGTAGGAATGGAAAGGTTATTCTGTCTAATTTCTTTTCCTGTGTAGACAAACGCACTGTATAAATATAATGTGCGGGAATCGCACAGGCACATTATTTTTATTCCTTATTTCGCAGGTTTCTTTGACATGTATCAAGAGATACAAAAAAAGCTGAACCTCAGCGAGCTGTGGAATGAAAAGTCACGTCTTTACTAGACTAAAGGAATGTTTATGATGTCAGATAAATTAGTTATTTTTTTTTATACGAATCTGACAGTTTGTTAAAATGATTTTTAATACATTTCAAAGAGCATTCATTATTGAATCTTACTTTCGGAACGGCTTTCAAGTTGACAGAGAATGGACCTATTCGATTCCTCCTTGTTTTGTGGAATTCCGAGAGAGGTATCCCAATGAAATTATTACCCTACCGAAAATTTTATGCTTTGGTTAATAATTTAGTCAGCAATTTTCGAGAAACTAGAAGTGTTGGAAGGAAAGAAGGGTCTGGTAGACCAAAGAAGATAGTACCTGCTTCAATTGAAATTGTAAGGCAACGAATTGACGAGGTTCCAAAAACATCAATTAGACATTTACGCCAGCAAGTTGGTGATTTAAGTTACGGTACATGCCACAGAATATTGAGACAAGCTTTGCATCTGCATCCTTACCGATTTATTTCCGTTCAGGAGCATTTAGAACAGGATTATCCAAAAAAGAGTTCATTTTTGTCGTTGGTTTTTGGATAATCTCAATGATGAGCAGTTAAAATTAACCTTCTTTACCGACAAAGCCTGGTTTTACCTTAATGGGTATGTTAATTCACAGAATATGCGGATTTGGAGCAGCGAGAATCCACACGTTACAATTAAAGCTCCCCTTCGTCCACAGAAAATAGGAGTCTGGGTTGGAATGAGTCGTCGTAGGTTAGTTGGGCCAATATTTTTTGAAGGCACGCTAACTGCCGCAAGGAACAGGAACGAATTATTGCAACCTTTTTTAAATGAACTTCACGATGATGAGCTACGGGACTTTTTGGGTTTTCTGCAACAGGATAGCGCAACAGCTCATGCAACTGCAGATACAATTAATTTTTTACGCGAATAGTTTGATGACCGAATCATTAGTAGGAATACTGCAACACCCTGGCCCCCTCGCTCTTGTGATATTACTGTTTTGGACTTTTTCTATGGCCCTATTTGAAAAACACCAGTTAATGATTTAAACGAACTGACACTTAACTCACCTCAATTATTACAAAATGTTTTTGAAGGTACGAGAAGACGAGTTCAGAAATGTTTGGAGGAAGAATGCAGACATTTTCGACATTTGTTGTGATCATTACATTAATTCAAGTTTATTCATTTCTTTTACTGTTGCTCAATAAAAGATTTCTGCTCCTAAAAATGACGTTGTTATTTAATTCCAGCTAGCACAACCTAACCTCAAATTGACATTATAAACATTCCTTTAGTCTACAAAAGACGTGACTTTTCATTCCACAGCCCGCTGGGGATCAGCTTTTTTTGAATCGCTTGATACATGCGGAAAGAACATCTGCCACGAAACGGAACTAACATTTCATCAATTGTTACATTTTTTCCTGGAATATAGTATTTTTTACAATTGTTGATAAATGTATCCCACACATCTCTTATAGCAGCTCTAACTTATCATTAGCTTTTCTCAGTGGCGGCTTGTACTAAAGGGCACAAGGGCACGTGCCCACCCAACCACCAAGATAAACACAGAAAGAAATTCGCATGTAATTCAGTGCATTATTTTAATTTCATTATTTTAACGATGGTATCAAATTTTCCTTCCGCACCACAAGCGCGGCTAACAGCCTCAAAACTATTTTCCGGGGAACGCTCTGATTTGTTCCCCATGCAGAGGTGATTCGGTTGGCTATCGGTTATCTTCGCTATACGCGATATACCAGGCGAATGGGCACCGAGCACATTGTTCCCGTTTCCAGTCAATGTTTGAATTTGCACTTTGGAGCGCTGTTTT
>JABXWE010011450.1:0-38416 GCA_014611495.1 Limonius californicus | reverse complement strand
GTTTCAAAAGGAATCCGGACTCCCCAACCTGCGCCTCAGGAAAACCTTTCCGACGTCTTGCAGATGTCCTTCTATTCGATGTAAATAAAACTAGGAGTTCTCAGGTATGCAGCTCTCCATGAATTGTATTACAAGAACTATGTATTATCACATTTCAAACCCTTCAAATATATAAGGAAAAACCTTTTATACGTTTTAATAATTTATTTTTTTTCAAAGACGAAAAATATTAAATTTTCTTTTTTTTTGTAAACATAAATAATAATAAATCTCTATAGATACATACACATATATACCAGAATTTGCAATATAGTAACTTGATATTAATAATAAATTTTAAAATAAATCTAAACATATAAATTGACCATTAAGTTGTTAGTATAATTTGACGCCACTTATAACACTCAAATTGATTTCAGTATCACTAACTGCACTCTCCAGAATTTTCGTCCATCTCTGAACTCCAAACTGCTACAAATAAAATCCTTCCAGACAGCTGATGTCTCCTTTATAAAATCTTCTTGTGTTGGTTACTTTTTTTGTAAACTCATTCTTTGTGCTAAACACCATAGCATATGCCTCAACTGTAATTTCAATCTAACAAGAAACAAGTCTGTATCTAAATGAATCGAAAGAAACCTTCCACAAAAGAAACAACCCTTAAGGTGTGATTTAATATGCATATATCCTTTATTTATATAAATAAATAATTAATTAAACTACGCGATACCATCTCAATATATATATATTTTTTTTTTGTTGTTATCTCTAATGTAGGTTTATCTTATCATAATCTCTAACTAGCTGATTTAAAATTTGTCAGCATTTAGTTTATCTATGTATATATATTTTATCTTATGAATTATCTTTATCTTACCTGGTTGTTAAACCGTACTCTCTTTACCTTACCTAGTTTACTAAACCCATATCTGAGTCGTTATGAAGACTCGCTTTGCCTATACACTAGGCCTCAAATGCGTCTATGTTGACGTACTCCTGCGCAATGTAAGATTGCGTGCTTATTTAACAGACCCCTGGCTGTTCTTCAGCTATGTTATGTGTTAAGGTCTAAATTCGGGAGGTTGAGTTTATTTGCACTCACCCCTACCCTTTAATAAGTCCCTGTGTTGTATTGGTCGGTTGGACGGAAAACTGTGCAGGTGTAAATCTCCTCACTTTTGTGTAAGACATTCCCGATGTTGATTTTTTTTCCTTGGTTTCGACCTTGGTTTCCCGATGTTTTGACAGCTTTTTTTAGTCGCGTATGTAATTGGTCTCACTGCCGTTGTGTGTGGGTCGCAGGCGATCGGTGTTGTTAGTTGCATACGTGCCCTTTTCAGTATCTCTTTGAGGACCGAACTGGTATTTTTTTATTTCAGGCTCTGGAGGTTCTGATACTTCGTTCTCCATCCTTTACTCTTGTGTTGTCGGCTTTGGCCACTTCGTGATATGAACGCATGAGCGTGACCCCTTCAAGGAAGTCATGGGCTTCACCCCTCCCTTGTCGCTGGTGGTTTTTGTGGCCATCATTTTAGTCGTCACTAACTATACTAGTGAACACCTGTGTCAGGGTGGGAAAGACATTACGATGTCAGGTATCGGCACAGGTGGGGGAAAAGATACCAGTGGGTTAGGTTTTCTTTTGGTAGAGGTCTTACTAAATTTATTTTATCTTTCCGTCTTGTTTTCCTTTGATGGATTGTTCCTTAGTAGCGTGTAATGCACAGCCTGGTATTCTTTTTATTTTGACGTTTGTTTATGTGTGTTCCCAAGTTTTGTTTGGCTTCGTGTGTGAATTCTTTTCTCCTAATGAACCATGTTTAGAATGTTTGATCGATCAGTGAATTGATGCATGGGTATGAATGTGATCATTTTACTTGGTACCTTTGAGTGGTTGTTTACCCTGAATATATGTGATAGTCTCTGGAATGTGGTTTCTAAAGTAGAACATTATTCTGATATTACTCGGAGCTTTTTCGCTTTCTTTTTTTATTGTTTTTTTCTTTTCTTTGATTTTGTAGCGAGTGAAACGTTCGTCTTTTTATCTCAATGGTTATCCATTCATTTTAACTCAATGGGATATGCGACGTTGTTTTTTTTGCATTGTTTTAAAAATCATGGCCTACGTGAATTTCTATAATTGCTTCTAGGAAAATGGGTCCACGTGCGGCTGATTATTGTTTCTGCTAGCTCCGCACAAATCATTCCTGCTGGCATTCTTTCTAGTAAAATAAGAGACGCATTTTGGCAGTGAAAGCGTGCACACCAGTTAATTCCTGAGTGCAATTTTTTGTCTTCGAAAATTTTGAAATGCCTTTTTGAGCTACCTTATCTTGTGAGTGTTTAACTACAATGCCTGTGCCTTCGTTTATCTGTCGTATGTTACCGGCATCGATTTAATAGCTAAATAATTCAAAAACTGTGGATAAGAGTGTTTTATTGTTGCGCAATTCCTTGCAACTTCAAACTTCTTCGGCTGCATCTCTAATAAAGTTAACCTGCAGTCCCATAAAGAAAGGACACCCTGTCGAAAAATCTGCAATCCAGTCTTCGCTCAATTTAGACGAACAACCAACCATTGCTGTCGAATTCGTCAACTAATAATTATACGTAGTCCTGTGACGTCATCCAATTATGACGTGTTTGCATTCCACGAACAAAGGTATGTTCGAAACGCCCTAATTAATTAATTATGTAAACAGTGCTTAAATGAATCAACGTAAACTTTCAAAGTATTTCTTCGATGTTAGTGGACGTTTGTTTTTAAATATATTTTCTACATTTCATTGTTTAAAATAAATAAACTTTTTGGAATTATCACTTTAGCTTAAGGTGTGTTAAAAGAAATCTTTTATGAAATATGTAGTATTTTAAATGCACTGAGAGCTCTCAAGGAATATTTGAATTTTAATCTTTTGTATGCCTTTACTAAATGTCAAATTTTAATTTATCCTGTTTGTAACCTGTTATTATGAAATGTTTAAATGTGTTATTTTTAATAAATTTATTCTTGTTCTAATCATCTATGGTAAATTTTGTTTTTTTGAGTTTCTCCTTTTGCTCAAATACTAAATTTAATTACTTAATCAACTTTAATCTTCCAAAAAGGAGTGGCGCCCTAATTAAGGGACTGATTTATAAATCATTACGTCATGTTCAACAAAAGCCCACAACTCTAAAGTAAGTATGACTTAGCTAGCCGAGGCTTTCCTTGTTCTTACAAAATTATTGTGACTTCGGCCTTATGGTAGGTTCGTTACAACCTATCGTTCGTCAACCTACAATACCTTAAATCATAATACGTGTAATATTTCTGTAAATGTTTATGTTAAATATGTCACATTTAAATTTAGTGAAACACTAACTGATTATTTATTCAAATCCGTTAAAATATACAGGGTGTTGCATTTGAAATAAGAAAGTTGGGTCGCTTCCGGGAAAACCGTATTTTTTACTGTTTATTAAGTGTATGTAGTTTAAAAAGTACTGTAATGCTCTAAAATAATAACAACGCCTCTGCGCATTTTAAACTATTTTGTTTTGTTTAGTTTTTTGAGGAAACGATACTAAACCTATAACAGCAACTACTGCATAAACCCTACTTTTAGATCTTTTGATAGAATTTCGAAGTTCTACGTGATGTAAAAAGAATTTAGTTTAATGTTTGCTTACAGCCATATTTTCTTTTAGCAAGGCTGCTACTTTTATTAAACTTGAAAATATTGAATAGTTAATTCTATATGTCGAGAAGCTGTTCACTTTGAAATTTAATTGTATATGTAGCATAACGGCGGTAAATAAGGAAATATATAAACTTTGTTTCAACATACAGTGTGCTTAATGTCCACGCCTAAGTAAACTGTAAAACGTAGAGTTTTTTTATGAAAAAGGATATTCATCATCTCACGTAATACTACTTCTACTCCAGAGAAGATTTACTAGACAGAATACCTCGCCGATTTCTCATTGCCTTGTGAGAGAGAAGGGGATTGAATCCCAGACCTTCAGCGTAAAAGTCTAAGGCGCTGACCTCTAACCCACGACCGCCTCAATTGTTGCTATCTAGCATCAAATTCTGGAAATATTACTTAATTTTCAGTATTGTTTAAAAAATACAAATTATTGCGGTTTTTGGACATAATTTTGTTATTATCAAACATGTTTTAATATTAATAAGGCATTGTTTTATATACATTTTAAATCTGTAAATACATTTTTATGTCTAGCTACATTTTCAGCATATTGACAACAACTTTAGTTTCTTGAATAGACATGGAGGTGGTTATGCCATAATTAGCTCCCTTTCGGCGTTGTTCTGATATTTAATTTGATGGGTTTCTTCTAAAAAACTATTTATTTGTTTTATTTCCAGAAACATCTAAACTTATACTCTAAGAATTAGTTCCCAGTATGACACGTTGGAAATCACTACTGGAGTTGGAATTACCCCAGATAGGCAAAATTCTTAGTTAGGGTGTGCAATGGGCCATATGGCCTAAGTGCATAGAAATGCATGGAAAACCGCGTCCTAGATCTCGCTCTTTCAAAGCAAGCAAGCAATAATCTATAAATTTGTTAGAGTGGGCTATGGATTAATAAAAGAAAGAAACAATAAGAACTAACCAACGTCATTGATTGTATTTAATACGGTAATATTTATAAATAATTCAGTTATAGATGAGAAAACTGTAAAGTGAGATGTAATCGCAATGACGTTCTTCCTTCGGCATTCAAATCATTTGTAGCAACAATCGCCTGCCAGCCTGTAGAGCTATTTCTTTATTACAGCCGTTTGGTATTTTAATATGAGGATTGGTTTGAGTAGCGTTTGTGTTAATTTAATTAATAATCAAGTTAATTATTTCATTTATTATTGTATACTTGTAATTTAATAATCAATGTTATACATCTTTATTTTGATTTTTCAGTCTGTTTTAAAGATTAAGAAAATGTATACATTTTTCAGGCGGTCTAACTAGTTCTTACAATGCTGAAATGTTTTATTCATTTATCTTTAAACTATACGAGATTTTCCATTGATTTATCTTGGACACACTGTATATGCATGACAAAATTGTGATTTGTTCGATTTCAACATATTTATTAAAGGAGATGGCTTTTCGTAATATTTTAATGCTACATGTTGATTGTTTGTCATAATTCAGTAGGTGATTGGGAATATTGTTTAAGAAAAGACTGAAGACGTTATCTTAACCTCCAAAATATCATTCTCTAATATAACGTATGAGGCGCTTTTATACCACCTTCAGTTTGTAAATTATTCACTAAAAAACCTTTTTATTAAAATTAATGTATTAGTTTCCTAACTAATTAGTAATTGTCTTTAAATGTGCATTCAAATTCTGTAGGATATCGCGAATTATTACGAACTGCCAATAAAAATGTTAATATTATTTTGTTTATGAGCGACATTTAGACATGAAACGTAATTTAAAAAGTATGTACATACATAAATGATTCTTAGCAGATATAGGTATATCGGAAAAATAGTTTCCGTCTTTTTTATAATCGAATTTTAATGGTTGATTTTATCGGTATTTTTTAAGTAAGTTAAACCATGCGGGAACGGGTATATAAACCGTCTGTACTTTGAATTGAAATCATACTCGTCTAGAACTCCATCTGAAAGCCACTCAAAGAACACTGAAATGAATACCGTAGTAAGTATAAATGAATTATTTAAGAAAAATGTAACAGAATTTAGTGCTCACACTTTTCAGTTTTATATACGATTCAGATGTTGTCACTAATTTTTGTGTTTATTACAGATTGTATTTGCTCTCGTCATCGCCGCCGTCGTGGCTAAACCTACACCAGGTCAACATGTTTCGGTAAACCAGGATACCCTTGGAAACTACAACCTCAAATACCTCATCGATGGCATCTCTAGAGTTGAAAACCGCGATATCCACGGAAACGTAGTTGGTGGCTTCTCTTACTACGATCCACAAGGTATTTTAAGGAAAACTGAATTCACTTCCGGAGTTCATGGTTTCAACGCCATCGGTGCTGACATCCCACTTCCCGTTCAGGACACTCCCGAAGTAGCTTACGCTAAAGCTGCCCATCTCTCTGTTCTTCGTGCCGCAGAATTGGCCGCTCCACCCCAACCATTGGAATTTGTATCTCCCCATGCATTCGTACAACAACCCTTAATCAGGGCTCTACCAGTTGCTTCCCATTTCCAAGCACCAGCTTTCCAACACGCCCTTCTCCAGGGTGCTATTCCCGATACTCCTGAAGTTGCCCATGCTAGGGCCGAACATCTTGCTATTCACGCTGCAGCTGTCCAATCACACGCTTACCATCATTAAAAATAGAGATATAATGTTATAGTTAATTTGTTACCGTTAATAAATAATTAAATATTAAGAAATTACAACTACTGAGTTTCGATTATTAATTTATTTTTGGGATAAATGTTTTTGCATTTATAATCTTTTACGTTATTTATAAAGAAGATGACTGTGAGATAATATTACAGAATGCTTTAGACCCCTAGCGTATAGAATTTTTTTAAAGTTGCCCGACTTTTGTAGCTTTCTTATTACCACGCAGTTTAATCAGTGGAGCATAAGTCATAAACATAGAGACTATAATATGTTATCCGAACACACACTGAAATATACAGGGTCATTCTAAATATGTGGGAAAAACGTTAACCGCGCATAATTAAAGTTATTTAACACCTAAATCATCTAGTACATTTTTTTAATTCTGCATTGTTAAGCGGTATTGCGTTCCTAAGTTTTTTTACTATTATTCACTGAAATGTAGGAGTAAATAACTTTTTTCTGTCTTGTGCGATTTTGATAAACTTCCTTTGTTTTGAAAAACTCACGGTTCAAGCTTAATTTCCCCTCAAGAAAAATGCAATTTTAATTGAGAAGTGGATGAAATGTAGCTCAGAAGTGAAAAATTTGGTGTAAACATTTCTAAATGAGCTGAATGTATTTAAATTGCCATTTCCATTCGAAACTTTGGAAATAACTCTTTAAATATTAAATTTACGAAAAAAATTGGAAATTCCTTTGTTTTTGGAAAACAGAATACTAATCCTGAAGATGTAACCTAATTTGTAAAACTTTCAGTCAAATGTTTCACTTCTGGGTCAGATTTCATACACTTTCGCACTCAATTGTACATATTATAATTCTTATTTTAGTTCTTCGCACATGGTTAGTCACCCAGAATAAGCGAATATCTAAGTTTCCGGTAAGAAAGGTAAATCAATGAAGGTCGTACTTTACAAAAGTGCAGCTTCTATATCTTAAGCAAATTTGGGCTAATGTAACCCAATGATAATGCGAGAATTGAATGACTAGTTCAAAAAGATTTAGTTATGAATTTCCTAAAAATACACAAGAACTACTGAAATTAGTCCAGTCATCTTTGAAATGTTGGGAGAAATTTAAAATGAAGTGCATTGTCGGAAGCTGATATTTGAAAATCTGAATATTACCTTTATTTGTATTAATGCAAAAAAAGTTAAAAAGGTTCGCGTCTAGAAGAGCTACCGTAAACGCAGCACAAGCTTCTTTAATGGCAATGTATTTAATACGCGTAACATAACAGTTAGATTTATATGGGATCATGGTATGTTATTTTATTATATGTTAACTAGATAAATCCTGATGCTACAATTGCATGCATTATCTTCTTAAAGAATAGCAGTTTGCATTAGGGTGAAAAGGTTTCAATAAATTATGTCTAAGCGTATGATAAAACGTCTTCTTCTTACTGTTTAATTAAACTTAAAGGTAATAACTTTACAAACTGTTTTTCTATGTTTTCCTTGGCCGTTGTCTTCCGCTTGGTACATTCCAGGTAATTTTTACAATCCTTCGGTCGTCCATTGTAACTATTTTTTGAGCCAGTCATTTATGTTGTCTAAATCACAGGATTCCCGTATGTTCTTATCAGCATCCGGCCTAATTTCGTTTTCCAGGCAGTTCTTCTTAGAAATTTCATTTCTGCTGTTAGTGATTGTTGTCTGTCTCTATTCCCTGTCTAGTTTCCACATAGTAGGTATTTATTGGTATCATTATAAAACAACAATGCAGCGACTGCCTTACAGCTACCTTGACCGTCTGTGGCATCCTATAGACTATTCAGTTAGATATTCCCATTTGTCATCATTTAAATTTCATTTTCCATGACCCTTCTATTCCACCTTTTCATCTTGTTCTTGGCTTTCTCTATGTTTTGGTCGTGTTTGGCATCTAATTCCAAAGTTTTCTTCCGGCATTTTTTTCATATGTCCTTACTAGGACAGTTGTCTCTTTCCTATAGTATCTGCTGATGTTATTTTTACAATCATTTTCATTCAATTTAGTTTTGGTGGCATTAGTATGTAGGGTGTTCCAAAACGTACCGGCAATATCTTAAACACGAATTCCTATTTAGAATCGAAAAAACTTCTTGTTACATAAAAAAGGTTTAATCCTTTGAAATTTTGCAAGCGGTCGCGAAAACGAGTTCTTTCTTCGCAGCACAAAAAACTTAATTCTTTACCTTGAATATCGATGAAGGCAGGCACAATTCTGTTCACCAGATGCGGGAAAATCCGCAGGCACGCCCATGAAGACTGGATGGAATGGAGTCGACATCAACGGCCAAAACTTCGATGCGTTCGTCGCACCGACGGTACTGCCAGAGCGACAGGAACTGGGTTCGATATTAATCCGCCAAAGGCGATCGGCAATTTTACAATAAATTGCCTTTCCAGGGATAAAATCCAGTGTGTTTCTATAAATCCGACACTTGCGATCTTTCTGTTTCCTCCCCACGGTAAAATAGCGAAAGAAAAATCACACAATATGATGGACACCCATCGAAAAATCCAAGCCGCCCTTGCTGCACTCGACTTATTTACGGCCCTCCGTAGATGGAATTTGGGAAGTCCGGAGTCAACGAAGATGGAAGACTGACTTCACTGGACAAGATTTTAAGTCCGACTCCTGGACTAAATGCATTGCGACCTGAATTCCCCCAAAATATTGCAACATATTACGAAACAATTCTAGAACGAAATTGACACGTGCGTCTTCCGAGAAAAATTAGGGAAGCGATATTTAAAAGCTAGCACTGCTAACAAAGGAATTCCTGGAAATATTTTCAGCGGCCGCTAACAAAGATGTCGAGCGCTCGAAAATGGCCTCGTCATAAATTAAACATTTCAAAATAGTGAAAATTGTAATTAACGTAAAAATGGCAATTAAAATAACGTTTTTAATTCCTATGAAGCGCAATTAGAGCCTGACTCTAATCTCGAGAGTGTGGCACAATTTAAATTAACATAACAAGCCCGAATTCTTTGATGATGATATGGGCGTAAGCGACCACTTCTTATTATTTTCCAAATCTGGTTTCTACATATTCCAGTACGTAGTGCAATTTTTCGCACACTTAAAGACGGATCTTCTTGTAATAAACTAAGAACTTGTTCGTGTATCATTTATGGGTCTGTAGACAACTCTTTGGCCGACTGCATGTCTTGCATTGAAAGTGCCATGTTCCCTCAGCTGATGATGTAAATTAAAAAAAAACTGCACGCATAGGCAGTCTTCTATTGGGATGTCTTGTTGTGCTGCTAAAGCATTTCCATCACGCAGACCATAAATATAATGAATATATGCATATTCTTCATTAGCAAATAGCATTTGCATTGTGAATCACTTGTGAGTTGCGATGGGAATAAAGATACAAAGAAGAAGCCAATAACTTCAGGATCACAATAATAAACTGATAAGTTACAAAAATAATCTGTTAAAAACGATGTTCAAATGCTACCAAACAAAAGACGCGATCATGGCAACTGAAGCTAAAATTTTAGCCACATAAATTATGAAATAAACAATAACTCGTTAACGGTTACGTTTAGGACATATGTTTACATGGACTTTTCGACTCTTAAATAAATTATGGAATTCATCTTTGAAATATTGCGGTACGTTTTGGGACACCCTGTACATTCTGGTTTTTGATTCAGTATAAGGAGGTTTATTGTTTCATATAGAATAGCTTAGTAAACTAGCTGCTCTATCAGCCTAATTTATTTGGTTTTTACTTCTTTCTGTGAGTTATCATGGCTTGTTATTGCCGTGCCTAGGTATTCCGCTTCCATTACTTGTTTTATAATTTTTTATCAACGACACTTTACATAGATTATTGCTCTCTAGATATAGTTAAGTACTTCGGTTTTTCTGTGCAGATGATTGGTTTGAAGTTTTCGTATTTTCTATCAAACACGAACAGGAGCCTTTGTAGGACTCTGCTACAAATACAATAATATCTGCGTAGTATACTATATTTATTATATTGTTGCCTAGGATATATCGCAGTGTTTGCGTCACTTTTACAGTGAGTTTATCTATGGTTACATAAAATAGTAGAGGGCTAGAGGAATTTGTCTGTGCTATTCCAGTGTTTGTTAGGGTGGGGTTAAGATTAATTCCTTCATATATAATTTTTGTTTCATTGTTTGAATATTATATCTAGTATTAATACGAGTAATGGACGTGGAACTCCGCCGTACATCGGGACGTTGAACATTATCCAAAGCTTTTGAGAGTCCATCAGGCACATGTATGCGCGTTTGTTGAACTCGATTTTTCAAAGATTTGCCTCACTACTTGCTGGTCGCATTAGTATTGTATTAATGCATTTAATTCTATGACAACTATTCGTGTTGTTAGGTTTAACGCAGTATTTAAACATATCATGAATGTTACTCGTAGTTGGTTTTTGCCTGTTTCTTTATTACTTTGGTAATCCGTTATCATAATTCCTTACCAATTTTGGTAACATATTTCACTTTATTAAAATGTGCAACGTGCTTTATAATTTACAAAAAACAGTATTTAGCAATGCTAAATTGGACGCACGCAATTTTCACTGGAAGGTAATTGCAAACAGATTTATTCGCTCACAATTCGTAGTAATAAAAGGGTTATCACCTATAAATTAGATCACTGTGCAATACGTACAAAATTCTGCCGGGAAACCCTTGTGATAAAACATTGTAAAATTTCAATTTAGTTCGTAGATGACTTCGATAATATTTAACGCTTAAAGATATTATTGCCCATGCAAGCATATTGGTTTTATAAATATAAACAATATATAGTAGTCTATCTTGTAAATTAAAATTTTAAAGAATTATTAACAAACCATTCCGGATCTCAAACATGCTGTAAGGCGTGATTTGGCAGCTGAGGATACCTACTGAACAAATAGACCTAAGGGATTCTGTCGGATAAGCTAAGCCCTGCGAAACAGGTGGACTCGTAGTGTGAAGGGGGATCAGTAGTAAGTCGCCTATTGGACGGTGGTGTTCATTTATTAAATGATGATTGCGTAATGGCTCCGATTCCTTCTATTGTAAGAAATGAAAAAGAAGTTTGACCAAAAAATAACTCACAAAAGTAATTTTCTGATAATTTTTGTATGAGCAGTACCGCAAACGTTTGCTATGAAAGCCTATTAAGATATAATTATTGAAAAATCAAGTAGGCAATGCAAAAACATCCAATATTATTATTTAACTAATATTTCTAACAGTAATGTTTAGTTTAGCTGGATTAGTAACAAATGGAATTAACGCCAGAGTATTTACTCTTAAACATTTATTGTGACTCTAAAGATGGTTTGCATGTCTAGGAGTGATAATAAGGTTTAAATTCAACGTTTGGCGTTCGCATCCTATCCTTAGAAACAATTTATAGGTGCTATAAGAAATTCGATTGTGGAAGAAATACTGTCGAGGCAGCGCCTTCTGTTATTGAGAAAAAAAACATTGCAGCTGTGAAAAGTTTATAGTTGAGGACAGTGGAGCTACGATTACCGTATTAGAGACTCAACAGAGAATTTGATTCCTAGTTATGAAAAATAACAAAGCACAACGACCTTTATTAGGCGAAGTTGCAAGGTTTCTACCCCAACATCTTAAAAATTCCAAAAACACAGCGCCTATCTATAGCTATTCTTTAAGATAGTGGACACCAATTTTTAGATCAAATGCTAAAACTTATATATATATATATCTGCCTTGGCTATATACCTAAAAAGTGGAGAGAGGTTAATGTAATGTTTATACCCAAGGGAGGTGGTCGTTCTAACACCCAGCCCAAGGCGTACAGACCTATAAGGCTCACCTCTTTCCTTCTGAAAGGAATGGAGAAGGTACTTGACCAGTACCTAAGAAGTGAAGTACTTCCAAACCGACCACTTCACTCCAACCAACATGCCTAGCAAAAGGCAAAATCGACTACAACGGCTCTCCATAGTCTAGTAAATGGGTAGCTCTCTGTGCTTTCGCAGACATAGAGGGTGCCTTTGACAACACCTCCTTCGAAACAATAGAAAAAGCTGCCACGGAGAAGGGCTTTCATCCTTCTACTATCAAATGGGTAAAAGCCATGCTTGAAAGTAGAAAAATTACATCAAAGCTGGGTGGGAAAGCTGTTACCATTACGGCTGCAAGATGCTGCCCCCAAGGTGGGGTTCTGTCCCCTCTCCTGTGCTCTGTGGTAGTCGACGACCTCCTCAACACGATAACACAAGACGGCTTCAAAATACAGGGGTAAGCCGATGACCTGGTAGTAGTGGTCCGTGGAAAATTTGACTCAGTAGTGTCACAACGCATGCAGAAAGATATAGATACCATCCAGAGTTGGTGTCGAGATCAAGGCTTCAGCATAAACCTAATGAAAACTGCAGAAGAAGGCAGTTCTAGCATCCCTAGCATGCCGTAGGCTGGTAGGAAGAAACTGGGGGCTAAAACCAGCAATGATCTATTGGTCATACGTGGCTATAATAAGACCCATGGCCACCTACGCAGCAGTCGTGTGGTGGCCAAATACAAAACAGATCACCACTCAGTTACAGTTAGAGAAGATACAACGTCTCGCCTGTCTGAGTATAACAGGTGCAATGAGCACCTGTCTAAGTGCAGCAATAGAGACCATGTTAGGACTAAAGCCCCTACATCTTCAGGTGAAAAAGGAGGCAATGCTACATGCGCTCACGCTTGCAAGTACAAATAAATTCAAATCGGGAGACCTGATAGGCCACTTAGGTATTCTAAGTCTCACCCACCTAGAGCGAACGGTCTACACCGTATCGGAATTTATGCTAATAAAATACAACTTCGACCAACCTTTTAGAGTGACCATCACAGACCGGGAAATGTGGTCCTCGGGGGGACCTTCCTTCAAGAAAGGATCCCTCTAGTGGTATACGGATGGTTCGAAGATGGAAGGACTAGGAACTGGAGCGGGGTCTACCGACCGGTTGCTGTATTTTCGAACCCCTCGGTGCCATAACTACCATCTTCCAGGCTGAGGTTTATGCCATAAACCTTTGCACAAAGATAAACCCAAGGAAGGCATATAAAGGTGCAACAATTGATATCCTCTCAGACAGCCAGGTAGCAATAATGGCTTTAACGGCCCACATTTGAGAGTCGAAACTTGTCTGGGAGTGCCTGAACAACCTCGAACAACTGGCAAACAGAAACCACGTTACCTTGTGGTGGGTGGCAGGGCATGGGGGCGTACTAGGCAACGAAAAGGCCGACGAACTCGCAAAACGCGGAGCATCGGCGCCATTCACTGGACCTGAGTCCTGCTGTGGAATACAGAAAAGCCACATAAAACAGGCGATCAAACTATGGGAGGAACAACAAAAATCCTCGTACTGGCAGAATATTTCAGGACAACGTCAAGCAAAACAGTTCATCGCTCTTTCGCAAAATAAAGCAAAACTTGCTTTATCCCTCAGCAAGATGGAATTGAAAACCATCACTGGCCTATTAACAGGCCACACAACATTAAAATACCATCTTTTTAAGATTGGTAAAGCATTTTCGGAAAGGCAACCATGATACCTAACGAAATAAGGGACTCGAAGTCCAGAGACATTATAAGGTTCATCAACAGCCTACAACTTCTCTAACAAAGAAAGGGCTGATAAGTTACAAAAGAACCACTAAGGGTCGAAGTGATGGAAGGCATATAAAGGCCATAGCCCTAACATTTAATAATAATGATAATAATAATAAGAACGTAATTATGTTACAACAATCACGTATTAACTTTTCAATATTTCATGAAAATAACACATATCGATTGATGAATATTTTTGAAAAACTGTGGGAAATTGATCTTGAAATCATCTATAATAAATATTTGAAAAAGTAGCATAGGGTTTTTTATTCTCAGTAGATATGACTTGGCCAACGTATTAAAAATGTAACTATACAATAAATACTTATTTGGATAATTTGCCAATTATTAACAACCAGTTTAAAACGGAAAGCGTAACACTGTGACACCAGGTTAAGCTAATTCAAAAAGTAAATGTTGGTGGTACACTGTTAGACACTGGTAGCATATGAACAACTAGGGTTTAAGGAAGGAAGATCTTGTGTGGATACGATTTTTATTATACAACAAATAGTCAAGAAAGCCTTAGAATTTAACAAGCCAGCATTTATGTGTATGGTAGACTTAGGAAGACATTCGTCAAACTACTACTAAAAAACGTAATCAAAGTATTAAAGAAGAAACATTATATGGAACAACAAATTCATAAACACCGGAACAAAAAGCAGATTGTGTAAGGGTGTAGTCAGACCTGTCCTAATTTACGATGTAGAGGCACGAGGAGATATGCAAACAACTAGGTAGATAATGGAAACAATCGCAATAAAAATCTTAAGTTAAATACTAGACAGAACTAGAAGAGATCGTATACGCAATGAAAACATAAAGAACTAGTGTCAGCTGCAGCCAATAAACAAGTGTATTGAAACAAGAATACAGGCACTGAGTGACCATATATCCAGGATTAAAAAAACCCATCTTGTGCGATTGGCGACAAACAAATTGCTAATAAGAAAACACTCACAAGAAAGACAGGTAGGAAAATGTAGGAATTCATAAATTGGAAATCACAGGCTGTAGGCCTAATCAAAAGTCAGAAGAAGAGGAAGAAAAGTAAATGAAAGTAGAGGAAATTATTTATTGAATATTAAATAATTACTCGTAAATGTTAATCCAGGTTCATTTCCAGACTATAGTATTTTTGAAGATTTAGCCTTAGAAAGAGTGTTCTAATATGAAAAAAAAACACATTAGTAATCTGTTTCTGGTATTCTTACTAACATTTTTATAGTGTAAAACGAAATATAATTATATACTGTTAATTGATTCTTGTTTTACTTCGTTGAAATTCATATTTACATATTAATATTAATAATAATAATAGCCCCAATTTCAACAGGATTTATGAACTTTTGTGCTTTATAAGTATTTCGACGTTTCACATGTTATTTTCAAAAACATTTAATATTGTAAACATTTGTAGCTAGGGCAACGGCACACTGGATCTTGTTTTCGAACTTGGCTCTGGTCTTCTATTCCAAAACTTCCAATAGCGGGAAATCTATGAGCTCAATTAACTTTATTAAAGATGTACTTGCATTTGGAAGGCCTCTAGTGTACCCAATTTACTTTTATCATCACAGAAGTGTAAAAATGTTATTATATTATTTCATGTTAATGAGTGATTGTGGACTAATAAGTGTTTAGCATTGTTAGATGTCTCTGGGTGTTTATATTTGTATTAGCGTATCTGTTATTTTTATCTGGTATCAAAATTTCTACTTGTTTGGTCTATATATGCATAATTACACACAATTTAAGTTGTAAATGCCGGATTTTAACAAATCGTTAGTTCTACCTTTTGCGTTAAATGAGGAAAAGAGTATTCGAGATTGTGTTTCACCATAAAATACATAACTTGGCAGCGCATAGGTTTTTGATATATAGAGCTTCAACAGTTCTTCTAAGTAACAAGATTACACCAAATAGATTTCGATTATGGATACAACATATAACTGATAAACACGCCAATAAAAAAAAAGGTTATAAACTAGCAATTAAAAAATATATTCAAAATACCACTCTGAAAATGTTCAATTCCATATTTCAGTGATATATCGGAGAAAATTGCTAAAATTATAATCAGAACAAGTACATTAAGGTCATTAATGGAACAACGAAAAACACTCTCAACACCTTATTTAACGCAAACGATAGAACTAACGATTTGTTAAAATCTGGTATTTACAAATTAAACTGTTCACCGTGTAACTATGTATACATAGGTCAAACAATTAGGAAATCTCGATACCAGATACCAAGAACACATACCTACGCTTATACAAATTCAAATACCCAGAGAAATCAAACTACGCTAAACACTTATTAGAACACAATCACTCATTGACATGAAATAATATACGATAATAAAAGTTTTACACTTCTGTGATGATAAACGTAAATTGGAGGCCTTTCAAATTCACAAACACACTTTACCAAATACATCTTTGTGTCGTTGAATAAAACCACAGTCAATTCCCACAAAATAGATTTTTTCTTGTTGTAAAGGTATAAAATGTGTTAACGTTTTCGATGCCCACTTGGGATCATCATCAGACTAGCAAGAGGAACAGCAAAATTTCTAAATTATAAGATAAAAACCATTGCGTAGTAAATATATTTAAACAAAAGCGAATGAACTAAATATTACAATGCATAACTGAGAAACTAAACATTTCACGACAACGCCGAAATTAAATGTTATTAAAATTTAACTCCATCATGATGAGTAACACCTTTAATCAATGAGCAAATTGTGCTCATAAATTGCCCGCTATTGGCAGTTTTGGAATAGCAGACCAGAGCCAAATTAGAAATCAAGATCCAGTATACGTATAAAGCACGAAAATTAAATAAATCCTGTTGAAATTGTGACCTATGAATTATTATTATTAAAATATAATTACATATTGTTAATAATATGAGAAAATAATGAACTTTAAATCTTCTTCGCAGGGGGTCTCCTTCTGTTTATATACTATTTCCCCATATGTTTGACTATTTCAGGACATGTGATACATTTAAACCCAGTGTATTAATTATTTCTTTAACATTAGCAAGCAAAGCGTAGCTCGTAGCCCACGGGTTCAGCTAGTATGCTTTAATAGAGGGTTGTAACAATTATCTCTATTAATAACGGATGATTTTCTTGTACTGGTTATAAACCACCTTTATGTCAATTTCAGTTTGCTTAAACACTAAAATTACTGGCTTACATGCAATTCTTTTTACTGAATTTTTATCATAGCCTTTTAGTTAATTGCTTCAATTTTTATGTACAACTACATTCCGATGGATATCGGGAGGTAATATGAGTAATGAATACAAAATATTATAGTTATGTTGTTTGTGAAACCAGTATTAACGCTGGAAGGCTATTTTAAAGAGTACTAAATGATGAAAACACAGGGGACTAATAGTTTATAGTTTTTTACAATCGAATTTTTATGATTGATTTTATCATTTTAGAGCAGTAAAAAACAAGCGTTAATAGATATTTAAACTATCTGTACTTTGAATTGGAATCACACTCACGTCCAACTTTATTCGAAGACTACACGAAAAACAACAAAATGAATACTTTAGTAAGTACAAATAAATAGCATACATTGATCTAATTATGCCCACTATATTGGTTTAGACGTGATTTCAATACAATAAAATCCAATTTCTTATGTGTTTGTTGCAGGTTGTATTTGCTCTCATCATTGCCGCCGTCGTGGCTAAACCCCAACCCGGTCAACATGTTTCATTAAACCAGGATACCCTTGGAAATTACAACCTCAAATACCTTATCGATGGAATCTCCAGAGTTGAAAATCGCGATATCCACGGAAACGTAGTTGGTGGTTACTCTTACTACGATCCTCATGGTATTTTAAGGAAAATCGAATTCACTTCCGGAGCCCATGGTTTCAACGCCATCGGTGCTGACATCCCGCTTCCCGTTCAAGACACACCTGAAGTAGCTCACGCTAAAGCTGCTCATCTCTCTGTTCTTCGTGCCGCAGAATTGGCCGCTCCACCTCAACCATTGGAAATCATATCTCCACACGCATTCGTACAACAACCCTTAATCAGGGCTCTACCAGTTGCTTCCCATTTCCAGGCACCAGCTTTCCAACACGCCCTTCTCCAGGGTGCCATTCCTGATACTCCTGAAGTTGCACATGCCAGAGCTGAACATCTTGCTGCTCATGCCGCAGCTGCTCAGTCACACGCTTATCTTCATTAATATTAGACATAGCATGTTATAATTTAGTTGTTATGATTTAGAACTAATAAAGTATTAACTTTCATATATTTATTTCTTTTTTCTTCAACATAACTAAAACAGAAATTAAAATGCAAAATATTACTAAATAAATGCTAGCACAACCACTATAAAACAGAGTTTTAGCGGTTATCCGAAAATAAGAAAGATGAAGGGATGGTTCAACTTTTACTAAACTAAGCTATATTTGTACTGTACGAAACCGAAAGTAGTGTCACTATGTAGCTTTGCCATGCTAATAATACAGTAAGATAGTAAGTTTAAATGCACAAATCTATTTGTTACAATTAATAAGCTATGGGTCGATTTTCATTCTGGAACTATAGTTAACTGAACATAATATGGTTATTAATTCATCAGTTCACTATAAATAACTTAGATCTATATATAGTACCAATTTCCTAAATTCTAAATTCCGTACATATCATAATCCACTTCGGAGCAGAATAGAAGTGGTGATTAGCATGCTAATTTCTTAAAAGAAAGCTTGTCTGTCAGTTGCAATTTAGGTTTAATTTAAATTTCAGTATAAAACAGTTGAGGGTTACATGACTTTACGGCATAGAACTTGTGATCTTATTTTAAACCTCAGAAAGTTCAGAACAAAGTGTTCTATTTGACTTACAACGTTCTAGTGCAGTGTTTCTCAAACTTTTTGCCGCGTGACTCTACATATTTGTTTGTCATAGTACGGCAACCCAAATGGTAATTACATAAAATGTTTAAAATACAAGTAGACTGGAGTCACAGTGTATTGCATAAATAAATATGTATAATATTATACACAGTTGACAATTATTGTTACATGTGAGGAGTAACATTCAGTACATTGCCACTGACAGTAGTTCAGACGAATTTCAATTTATAAAAATATTTCAATTTCTTTTTGTAGTATTTATTTTTAACTATGGAGAAATGTAAGACTAACGATTTTAAATAAACATGCTGTTTAAAAATGATAAAAATCACTAAAATATTTTGAAATATATTTATTGGATGGGTAGACCAATATAGTGGCATATGCAACCGGTCGTGCTTCGGAGGGCACGTGAAGCCGTCTGTCCCGGTTGCCATACGAACATTTTTGACAGTCGTAAACCATGTAGTGGAACTTCTCTTCTCTCTTCGATGGGTTAATTTAGCCTCCCACACGGCATACGAGCACAGAGTACTCAGGGAACCTACTCCATTGTAGGTAATTAAGAGGCCATTGGTCTATCCATAGAAGAAAAAGAAGAAAAACTCTTGCATAAATTATGACCAAAGTAATACAAGATAATATACAACAATTTTATTGCCTATTCACTTGGAATCCGATAATCTTTTCTAATTTCTAATCAATATTTACGTAAACTATTCTGGTTATATCTTTATACTTTATTTCCAAACTCTCGTTCATTAATAATTCAATTAAATTTTCTTGTTCTGATATTCATTCATTATCATGATACTCGCCTGTACCGCTTGCGCAGTGTCGAAGTGGTATAAGACAAAGCTAAGTTAGTTTGTGCAATGCACAACAGGGCCCGACTCTGCGGGTTGCCGTGTTGGTGCGTAACCGTATTCTGATAGAGTTTAATTATTTGAATGACATTGTTTAAGAGAATAAATTACCCGCATGTTGCTCAAACGAATATCTATTGTAGGTGAGAAATAGTGAATGAACTTTTCTTTTAATTTTAATAAATGGTTTTTTATAACCGTTCTATATCCAAAATTTCAGTTGTCAGGTTGTTTTTAACCATTTGTAAGAGTGATAGAAACACTTTAAAATAATCCTTTTTAACTTTGTTTACACAGATTTGAAGTTTTTAAACAAAAGCTTTTATTTTTATTTTAAAAAATAAGTAGATTGGGCTATTTTCTTTGCACTGACAAATTTATATCGTTTATTCACGATATTCAGATAAACAAGCCACAAATTATTTAAAATATCATCAGCTTGATAGCAATGAAAACAGATGAACCAACGGGCAGTGATATTCAAATGATCATCATCTGATATTCATCGATGAATTATTCTATGATGAAACCATTCTGGAATACACCTAAAATCACTTCACAGGTTCCTAGCTTTGGCACAACGTGGCTATAATTTCGCCACCCATTAAAAATTTCACGCAACCGAATATTGGGTGGCGACCGTAGGTTGAGAATCGCTGTTCTGGTGGATCTTAATTTGAGTACACTTAGTTGACTTGTATCTCTATATTTTTAAACTATCCTCTAGGGCAGGCATCTTCTACTTCATTACCACCCCGTGGTGAAGACTGCTCTGGCAGTGGATGCGATGAAACACACAAATATTTACAAAAGTATACGTAGCTATTGTCGGCGCATAACAGATTAAAATGTTTGTATGAGAAGCCGTGCAGGCCAAGTAATGCTTGGGAGCTTAAGGATAAACAAGGGGTAGTAGGTTATTAAAAACAGTAAGCAACAACAGTCTACACAATGCAGTGTTGTCGGTAGCTAGGCGTCAGTTTTCATATTTTGGCGTAATCACTTATTAACAGCCTTTCAGAATCTACTAACTGATTGCTATGTGATTATTGCCCATGCTGGGTTGAGGTGCGATATTAGTATTTTCATTTTATATATAAATATGGGCTGCAATGGTAAGCACAACTAATATCAGTAGTAGCGTTGCATGTATTGCGCTGGCGAGATTATGGTTTATATCCAATAAATAATATTGTTTTATGTGCCCTGCGTCCTAGTATTGTTATTATTATACATGGTTAGTGTATCTATGCAAGTAGTTCTTGGAAACAGTACAGTAGTGAATATAACTAGCTATGTGGGTAGATAATCTGTGTGGCATATTTAATCATTAGTCGCCTAACAATGATTGGGGGAGGTAGTCAGTTGGCAAATATGGTCTCGTGAAGGTGCCTACGTTGGATTATTATTATTATTACTATAAATGTTACATCAATGCCAGGATAGCATCGCCTGACTTATACGTTGGGAAAGGTCGCCAACTATACTCTCCCCTTCGCAATTCCTCTGCGACTCCCTGTGAATAACAGAACGTCTGGCTGGATGTAATCCAATTACAGAGTTCCCTTTGGAGCATTGGTGTACCGGAAAGTATCCATAAGTAATCTATCATTACGAGTGGTGGCGGCTACAGCAGCTAACCAGCAGAGCAGCATCCGTATCCTGTTTGAATCCTAATACAGGCGTAGAGAGCTGGGGGACCCCCGCTGAGTACAACTGCCTAATATTTAATGACAGATCAGTAAGTCTGCGTTTTATATTCTGCATGTCACCTGCCTGTCGCCGCCAGTGAGTTCTGATCGCATATGCTATTTGTTTACTTAGAAATTCCATAAATGAAATGCAGAAGCGCTACAACCTTAGATTCTTATAATTTTAATTAAACTGTTTATACGCCCCCCGTATGGTCGACCATAACACAGGGTGCTACAAAAACGAGCAGAATATTTTATGAGCATATGGAATGGACTAAAAATAAATCGAAAAGCTTTAATAAAATATAATAAACTAAAAATAAAAAAAAATTCATGATAATTGCAATTTTGTGTTGCGTTTTTCATATTTATCAAATTAGTGCCCAAAAAAACAAACTTGTTATACCAGAAGTATATTGAATCTATTATTAGTAGTTACAGTTTGATATCCAGCTTAAAATTGTATGTAATATTGTTCCTATACTTTAGTAGTTTAAATGCAAAGAAAAATTGATTTTTTTGCTCCATTGTTTCAAAATGATAGCTTTAATCTTCAGAACTAGAAAACCTTCATTGTTTGTTATTAATATTACTTTTAACTCATGAAATTCTGTAATTGGTTTATTTATTTGCCTTTGCTTTACGCGAGTACATCTATTTACAACATATTGTGGTGATATACCAGTGCTGATGTCTTACTTCAACAGGATTTTGTAATTTGTGTTACTTATGTTTTTAATCTTACTTGGTTTATAAAATAATGACTGGCACATCAAAGCATGTAAACAGGAATGTTTATTCTATTTTTAGAATAAACGTTGGCATAGGACAAATAAGATTCCTGAAATGTTTTAATTGGCCAGATGGCAGGGTTGTCGGGGAGATGAAAAAAATAATTAGGAAAAAGTTGGTTTAAAAAAGATAAAAGCGGCGGATGTGTTTGAGAAACACTGTAATCCGAGCTTATATTTGAAATTCTAAATCATTTAATAACAAATGTTAATTTGGTATGGTTTATATTAAGGCATTGTAATATTATAAAGCTATTAAACTTGGACTTTGTTGGGAACTTGGAATCTTTTATTTGAATACTGGTAGAGATTATGACAACGTGGTACGAAGGTGATATGAAGGTATGGAGTTATAATTATTGAGCGATCCAGAGACCCTATGAGAGCTAGACCGGTAGAAAATTGAAGTTTGGTTTGACAGAAGCTATTACTGTATTGGGGGTGTACGTAGCTAATTGTACACGATAATACTGTTATCACTGGTAAAGAGCAGTTATTATACATAGCAATATTTTTAAACTAAGACAATTTAAAATTATTTTTGAACGTACCATTTATTAATAAATTAACTTTAGTTATATAAATTCTTACATTTGTTTTAAAAGCTATTGAAAAAACGGTTATGAAATTTTTTTATTAATTAATAAATTGAAATACTATTGACTTTACACCTAAAACTCATTGGACAGCCGAAGAGTAGTGAGGATTACCTCTTTTAAACCCTTATATTCAGTTTGTTCGTAATAATCTTAAATGTGCTCTTACATGCTGATCGGTATCATAATAAGCTATTACTAGCTGAGAATACAAAATATTATGGTTGTTTTGTTTACGAAGCAACTATTAACGCTGGAAGCATTTTTTCAATTAGTACATACTACATGAACTATTGAATAACAGAAAAACATAGACCAACTAGCTTATGCCTTCCTATAATTGGATTTTCCTGATTGATTTTATTTTTATATTTATAATTGTTAGCACCCAGCGTTAGTGGATATATAAACTGCCTGCGCATCGAATTGGAATCATACTCACCTAGCACTTCATTCCAAGACTACACAGAAAAACAAAATGAATTCTTTGGTAAGTACAAATAGCATAAATAAAATATAATTGATTTAGGTTTCAATACTGTATTGCTTTAGAAATCATTTCAATATTGTAAATTTAATATCTTGTTTATTATATACAGATTGTATTTGCTCTCGTCATCGCCGCCGTCGTGGCTAAACCTACACCAGGTCAACATGTTTCGGTAAACCAGGATACCCTTGGAAACTACAACCTCAAATACCTCATCGATGGCATCTCTAGAGTTGAAAACCGCGATATCCACGGAAACGTAGTTGGTGGCTACTCTTACTACGATCCACATGGCGTTTTAAGGAAAATCGAATTCACTTCCGGAGTCCATGGTTTCAACGCCATCGGTGCTGACATTCCTCTTCCCGTTCAGGACACTCCCGAAGTAGCTTACGCTAAAGCTGCCCATCTCTCTGTTCTTCGTGCCGCAGAATTGGCCGCTCCACCCCAACCATTGGAATATGTATCTCCCCATGCATTTGTACAACAACCCTTAATCAGGGCTCTACCAGTTGCTTCCCATTTCCAAGCACCAGCTTTCCAACACGCCCTTCTCCAGGGTGCTATTCCAGATACTCCTGAAGTTGCCCATGCCAGGGCTGAACATCTTGCTATTCATGCTGCAACTGCTCAATCACATGGGTATCTTCATTAAGATTAGAAATATAATGATATAATTAATGTGTTAGTATTTATAAATAATAAAACATCAATAAAATTCTAGTACAGTGTTTTCATTTTTGTCTCCTCGAAGAAGGTGGGTACTATATACTATATAGCGGTCAAGAAGCACTTTATAGTAGATAGTGCTTCTTGACTGCTTTACTATTGGAATTTCCTTAATTTCAAGCAATTTTGCTACTAAAGAGTAATATAGTTGTGCCTTTATTTTGTTAGAACATATATTAGTACCGAAATTGTCACGAATAATATAGGACCTATTATAAGGTAATGGTAATGAGAAAACTCAAGGAGAATAGATTTTAGATTTCCGAAAAATACAGAAAAGCCTAGGAAATCGTTTCAACCACAATTAAAAAATTGAAAAAAGTTACTTGGACGAAGGCCATTAATTCTTTAGTATAACGGTAGTCTCAGCGGCACATTGAACCTTCTTCATCATCATTTTTAACCCTTATTTAGTCACGCTACCATTCATAACATAACTAGTACCGCCGTGTATTCTGTACACTGTGCGTAGTTAATCTTAATTTGACGGTAGGAAACAAAGATATAAGGCTAATTATTTAAATTATTAATAATAATAATTCATTAAAATTAGTGTGGCTCTGTTTCTTTAGGCCTGCGATGTAAAGAAGGCCAAAAAATGCCAACATTTCCTCTTTCCTTCCTTTTTAGAACAAAAACGAAATTAAACAAAAAAGCAGTCAATCATCAGGCTTTTGTTATATCAATTGTTAACTGTCAACAAACTATCATTTTTGTTGTGCTATTGGCTATTTGGCTAAAAATTCCGTTATACAAGTGCGTGTCATATGAATTTTCCAATAGATAAAATTGTTGATATGGTATTTATATTGGGGGAGTGCCAACGAAATAGTTTATTAGCTTCCAGTGTTTACGCTAAACGTTTTCCAGTCCAAAGACATCCCAGTGTGTTGGCTTTCAATCGATTACGATAATGCTTTCTAAATACCGGCAATGTTAAATATTATAGTACTTCACACAACGAATTTGCTATACTAGCTTCTGAAGTAGAAGATCCAAACTGTAACACCAGAGATATAAGACACCAAACAGACATAAGCCAGTATTCTGTGTGGAAAATATAGAAAAAGTGCAGGTACCATCCCTACCATATGCAATTTCATCAAGAAATGCTTAACCATGACTTTCAACGTCGCAGAAACGGAAAATCCGTCATTTGTAAGAAAAGTGGACAATCAACGTCGACGGTCCATAAACGTTTGGGGAGGAATTGTAGGCGAACATATCGCTCGTCTATACTTTTTTGAAGGACATTGAATGGTCAAATGTTCTTACAATTTTTAGAACACAGGTTTTTGGTATTTATTAGAAAATATTCCGTTAAACATTATACAGAACTTATGGCTACAACATGACGGGACTCCTTCACACTATAATTTTGACGCTAGAAACATTTTAAACGCTGAATTTCCCAATAAATGGATTGCGAGAAGAGGTCAAGTGGCTTGGCCGGCAAGATCTCCTGACCTGACGAAACTAGATTTCTTTCTGTATGGGTTTGTAAAAAATAAAGTTTACAGAATTCCCCCAACACCTGTAATTTTGAGAAGTATGAACAATTCTTTATGCATCGATTAAATGTGTGTGTTCAAGAAAATAGCCGACATATAGAGCTCATAATATGTATACATAGATTAATCAACAGTGCTGAGTGTACTGTCTTACCTGACTATTTCATTCGGTTGTCAGCAGTGTTTAGAAATGCTACTGTTTATTATTATTGATGTTGTAACTGTTAAATTTGGTTATTTGTATATATCTACTATTTCAAAACGCAAGTCACATAAAATCTTACAACGTATGTAGTTTGTTAACAGTTAGCAACTTTTTTAGCGAAAGCCTGATGATTCCTTGCCTTTTCTGTTTAGTTTAGATCTTGTTCTAAAAAGCACGGTAAAACATACAAATATTTGTAGGTTAAAATTTCAGCAAATAACTTAATTTTTATGAAATCGTATGTAAATTATTAATTTTTTAGAACAAAATAAAATTACCAACTTTTGTGTATTTTTCCTACTAGATTTTTAATAATTTATAAATATTTTCAAAACTGGAAACATAAACCGTACAGACCTTTAAATGTGTTTGTAAATTAGGAACATCCTGTATAAAATGTTTAATATCTGAACAGTACGGAACGTATTTGAAAATGCGTTCGTGTAAACTGTAAAATAATGTTGATAAATTGTATGCCGTTCTTTAGATAGAAACTGTTAAAGACGGACTGTCATTTTTTAAAAATTAAGAGAATGTTAATTATTTCGAAAAATATTAGCGATACATACTAAAACACTATATCGTTGTAAAGATACAAAAATAAGAAGTCCAAAAATGTAATAATATATTGAATGACCTATTTAAAATAAAGAAGTTGTCTATTGTCCCACTAAAAAATACCCTGTATAGTCAGCAATACTTTTATGGCATGCACAATAATCAAACATACAACTTTAGTATTTAAAGTTTTCTTCTAGCTGGTATATTAAAGACATTAGAAAATAAAATTGCCCTATTATGTGTCACCCTGTAAATTTCACATTATTACATTGTTAAATATTTTGTCCGCTAGTTAAAAAAACCGCAAATAAATATAGAAAACGCTAATTTTAGCTTATTTTGCTCTATTTTAGTAGATCTTTAAACTCTAAATCATTTCTTAATTTGATATTTTGAAACATCTAGTGTACATAGCGAATAGTAATTTAGTTACTACATTAGGTTCAGTTATATACGTTCTTGTATTTTTAAAAGCGCTTGATAAAAAACTTTTGAAGATGTTATGATATATAGGGTGTTTGGGTTCTGGTTGGCATTTATTTTAAATTAGAGACACATGCGAATTTCTTTTTGAACACCTCTAGTGCTAAGACTTTTCAAGTGATACAAAGACAGTTAATTTTACACGTGAACCCAATTTGAAAGTAAGAACGTAAGTATTCAATTAAAATTTGACAAAACATAATTAACATATAACCTCTTTTCAGCCTTTTACTTAAGTTATTTTTTAATTGTCTTTAAATGAATGGTTACATTCAGATGGATATCGCTAGTTGTTACTACTGCTATTATTTTGTTTATGAAGAACTTATTAACGCCGGTAGGGTATTTTGGATTAGTGTATATATGAACTATCTAACTACGGAAATTCATGGAACAAATAGTTTATGCTTTTTTATAATTGGATTTTCCTGATTGATTTTATATTTCATTTTAGGCGCAGCGTTAGTGCGTATATAAACCGTCAGTACTTCGTATTGAAATCACACTCACCTGGAACTTTGTTCGAAGAACACAAAAAAAAACAAAATGAATACTTTGGTAAGTACAAATAAGTTGCATAAAAAAATTAAAATCATTTAATTATCAATTTGTTATTACTTTAGACATGATTTGAGTATTGTATTATTAATGTCGTGTTTCTTAAATAGGCTGTATTTGCTCTCATCATTGCCGCCGTCGCGGCTAAGCCCACGCCAGGTCAACACGTCTCTGTAAACCAAGACACCCTTGGAAACTACAACCTTAAATACCTCATCGATGGAATCTCTAGAGTTGAAAACCGCGATATCCACGGAAACGTAGTTGGTGGCTACTCTTACTACGATCCTCACGGTATTTTAAGGAAAATCGAATTCACTTCCGGTGTCCATGGTTACAACGCTATCGGTGCTGACATCCCTCTTCCCGTTCAAGACACCCCCGAAGTAGCTCACGCTAAAGCTGCTCATCTTTCTGTTCTTCGTGCCGCAGAATTGGCCGCTCCACCCCAACCATTGCAATTCATATCTCCCCATGCATTCGTACAACAACCCTTAATCAGGGCTCTACCAGTTGCTTCCCATTTCCAAGCACCAGCTTTCCAACACGCCCTTCTCCAGGGTGCTATTCCCGATACTCCTGAAGTTGCACATGCCAGGGCTGAACATCTTGCTGCACATGCTGCAGCTGCCCAATCACACACTTATCTTCATTAAGATTAGAAATATAATGATATAATTAATGTGTTAGTATTTATAAATAATAAAACATCAATAAAATTCTAGTACAGTGTTTTCATTTTTGTCTCCTCGAAGAAGGTGGGTACTATATACTATATAGCGGTCAAGAAGCACTTTATAGTAGATAGTGCTTCTTGACTGCTTTACTATTGGAATTTCCTTAATTTCAAGCAATTTTGCTACTAAAGAGTAATATAGTTGTGCCTTTATTTTATTAGAACATATATTAGTACCGAAATTGTCACGAATAATATAGGACCTATTATAAGGTAATGGTAATGAGAAAACTCAAGGAGAATAGATTTTAGATTTCCGAAAAATACAGAAAAGCCTAGGAAATCGTTTCAGCCACAATTAAAAAATTGAAAAAAGTTACTTGGACGAAGGCCATTAATTCTTTAGTATAACGGTAGTCTCAGCGGCACATTGAACCTTCTTCATCATCATTTTTAACCCTTATTTAGTCACGCTACCATTCATAACATAACTAGTACCGCGGTGTATTCTGTACACTGTGCGTAGTTAATCTTAATTTGACGGTAGGAAACAAAGATATAGGGCTAATTATTTAAATTATTAATAATAATAATTCATTAAAATTAGTGTGGCTCTGTTTCTTTAGGCCTGCGATGTAAAGAAGGCCAAAAAATGCCAACATTTCCTCTTGAGTGGTTTCTTTACAATCCCTAGCTTTGGAATATGCCTCTTACTGCGTACGTAGGAAAATATTTTTGGAGTTAGTAATTTCATCCACAATTTCAATTGTTATAAACCGAGAAAATGCCATCATTTCACCTGCGACATCTTCTTTTTTTAGTAAAGGTCGAGGAAAAATGTTTACGGTATTTCACTGACTCATTTTCTTATATTTGGAACAGATTGGATGCTTTTTCCAGTTTTTTTATTTTTATCTATGAAACATAAGTATTCGCCTGCATCTTCAAATGTTTGGACATCTGCACTTTCAGATTCTTGCCTTTCTTCATCTTCTTCAATTTCCTCTCCCTCTTCTTTGGAATCGGTATTATGCTCGCTTTCGATTATTTCTTCTTCTGAAGCATCGCCTTCTACATCACCAACTTCATCCTCTTGTACTGATTCTTCCATAATAATTTTCACCATATCTTCCAGCTCCTTTTGCAGAAAGTCGATTGGGATCTTTAATGGGTATCGAATACCTAAAAAGTACAAACAGAATAACTAAAACAGTTATTCTTGACGTTACTTTCAATCCGCCCGTAGCAAAACTTACTTACTTACAAAAAATACTTACATAATTAGTCGCTACGTGTACCGAGTACACAATTTCATAATTGGTGAAAGTTCACACTTATTTTTGTGTTAAAGCAAAGCTACTGTTTACACAGGTGGAACATCTGCAAGCGGGACACCCATCTAGCGGGATATAACAGTTTATTTCGGAAGCTTATACTTTAGTGGTAATAGGCAAATTATATTTTGTTTTTTACCAATACAGTATTGTTTATAGAAAACGCTTAGGTTACTAAAATTAGGGACTTCGATGGGGCAGTGCAAACAAGCGCTGTCATAGTAAAGTGCTGTCCGATCGGTCGCGTGGTGGAACCCCGGCTAAGGCGACCGTATATTTCACTTAGTTAAGTTTAGGATGCATATTGCATGAATGGTTAGTGTGTAAGCGACGCCCGCATCCCCCTGAAGTAATGCGGAAGCCGTTCCAGGGGGGGGGGTGGGGGGTGTAGTGTGTGAATGAGAGAAAAAAATAAAGGTTACCAAAATTATGTTGATATATTTATTTGATTAAAAGGTTATTGAAAACCCTACAACTCAAAATGTGCGAATGTGTCCTTGGACATTTCGATATGCCAAAGTGTTTTCTAATACACTACTCCCAGAAATTAACACACCACAACTAACAATCGCAATATTGTTTAAAGTATTGCATGTAATGAAGTACGTTTAATCATAGATAATGTTCAAAATTATGTCAACTATATTTTATCCAAATAAACAACAACCAACGCAATTTAACAACTATAAACGTAAAAATTAAAAAAATCTAAATTCGAAAACTGAAAAATTGTAAGTTTACAGGTTTAGTAGGCTGTGTATCCGCCTCGACTTGTTATGACAGTTATGACAACGACGGTTCATGCTTGAAATTAACAAACTTAACTGTTCTTGTTCAAGATTATCCCACATTTCCACTAATGAATTCCCTAGCTCGTTAAGAGTTGCAGGAGTGATTGAAGGGATCGTACTTGTGTTCCGAGAATGTCCCAGAGGTGCTCAATCGGATTCAAGTCGGGACTTCTGGCTGGCTATTGCATAACAGGACTACCAACGTCATCGACGTATTCTTGTACAATTCTGGCTGTGTGGGGCCGAGCGTTGTCGTGCATTAATTGGAAGTTGTCTTCGATGTATGGGGCATATGGCACATCATACTGTTCTAACATATCCGTAATGTACCTATCACAGTTTAAAGCACCCATACCATTATCGAGCCACCACCAAATGCAGTCGTGGGGGCAATTGCATTGAACATATCGTTCATTTGAACGTCTAAAAACTCGAATGTGCCTATGACAACTCTCCAAACAAAATCTGTACTCGTATGAGAACAAAATGCGTCTCCAATATTCATTTTACCAATTCAAGTGGTTTCTAGCAAAATCCAATCTGTGTCTGCGGTGGTCTACAATCAACTGTGGTCCAGTAGCTAGTAATCTGGCTCTCAGATTTCCTTCCAGGAGATATTGGCAAACGGTTTCAATGTTAACCTGCACATTATGTACTGCTGAAAGTTGTCTTTGGAGGGCTCTTGTGGTGGTAAAGCGCTTTCTTAGTGCACGCATTCGAGGAAAACGATCTTCTACAGCGGTGGTAGCACGAGGTCGCCCTTGCCCTGCTTGCCTGTCATGTTCGATAGGTTCTCTGAAACTCTGGATGACCTGAGAAATGGTTGTGTGGTTCACGCCTGTCAGCGATAGCGCGGAAAGAATACCCTTCTTCGGGAAAAGTAAGGGCTGTGACACACTCATCACGACTTAAATTTCTTGAGATACGTTGCATTTTAAATAATACTGATCGGAGAAGTAATTGTTTGATGACAGCTACACGATTTGATACGTTTTAAAGTAGAACTAAACTGCAACTAAATTGTAAATGTGCATGTAAAATTGATTAATTTTTTTAACAAAGTTAAAGAAGCAGAAACAGACCAAGAGTAACATGTGTCTATAAGGTTTGTATCAGACATTCATTCCATGCATTTGGTTGAGGTAGACAGCGCACTAATTTTCTTTTATCGCAACATTAATAGTTGGTGCGTTAATTTCTTGGAGCGCTGTATTTAGAAAAAACAATTATTTTTGTTCATGCTTACTTATTTGATTTTATCAGCTCAAAATACTCAGAAGATATGAGCAGTTTTACCTAAATACAAAAAATGTTATTTCCTATGTAACCATTGGCTAACCCGTACGCAAGTCGGCCAGCTAGAAGTGGTTGAACCAACTGAACATACATAAAGCATGGCAACTAAAATCACGTTTTCTGTAATATAATTAAAATGTTGCCTACTTATACCAGCAGTAATCCGTGCTATCTGTTTATTTAGATTTAGCCAAGACGTTTTCAAATAACGAGAAAACAGATGTGTTGCTTATTTTAGGCAGAAGCTACGAAAATGTAACTGCAGCTTACAATCCAATTAGAAGACCACCGTCTGAATAAATATTTAGGTGCCTTAAAACTTCTTTAAGAAACGAAGTTAAATTTGTTAATTCCAGAAGGTGTAGGCTCAAAACGATTACGAATATGCAAAATGAACTACCCATGTAAGAGTCAGCATAAATGTGTATACTTATTAGTAGAACTTCAGTTAGATGTATTCCAAAACAAATGTGTCTTATTCATACCATTTTATTTTGGTGTACAAACTGCATGAAAATTGCTCTCAGAGTAGATTGTAATTTTATAATTGTCTTCACAATCAATTTTTTTGAATCGAGCTTTTTTAAGTATGTATTGTTTAGCGGTGGGGCATAATTCTCAAACAAGTGAATTCTTAAAAATTGTTTGCTGTGGTATAGTAGATAACAATATTATTGAAACATATTTCTTACACGAAAATATAACTGCTTAACATTACTTTGATTTCCTACAAAAAATTCTACCCGCTTGGAAGATGTAGAACTCAATGTACGACAGAAACTTTGGTACCAACATGATAGCTATCCTGCTCGCAACAGTTGGATTGATAGGAATTACTTAAATAATATATTTGGAGTGAATTGAATTAGAAGGGCAACTGTGCATCTATGGCCACTAGAAAGTTGCGATATCATTCCATTCAAATTTTTTCTTTTGGGTACAATTAAGGAAATAGCCGGTGGTAGGTGAGCATGATTTACAAAATGGAATTATCTAAGCGTGCACATCAATTACAGCTGAGACGCTTACGTGAATCTGAAGACAGTTTTCAAAGCAAAATAGAAAATGTATGGAAGGGGGTGGAGGTAATTTTGATGATTTTGTATTTTAATTAAGCGAGATCTGGCACGTGGTTTTCCAAACATCTCTAGCACTGTAGCCATCATTGGCTTATTGCACGCAATTTGAAATATTTACCGATTTATAAAGAACTTTGTTATTCTTTTTCTTATTTTTAACTTGTTTCGCTTTTACTATAGTACAGTTGCACCAGTGGGTACACTACTTGATAAATATTAATGCAGATAAAATTAGTCAAATTAATAATCATTATAATAAGCCATCAACTCGACAGAACGTAACTATGATCCATTACTATTGTTTATTGTTTCATCGATCTAGAATGCTGTTTTCTAAGCATCTTTAAGCACTGAAGCTCTTAGCTTATTGTACGCCCCCAACTATGTATTTTGCCTATTTAGGGTAGTTCGAACCCCAGTAGTGATTTTTAACATGTAACGCATTTCAGTGGCGCAGGACCTTCGGCTTTACTTCTTATCCGACTGAAGGCTCATTTTCAGATTTTGCCTCCGCTAGAAAAATTTCACCAACCTGGGGCAGGTTGGAACCCTTGCTCCTTGGATCAAAAGCCAAGTGCGCTAACCACTAGACCAGTGGGGCCAGCCGGTGTCCATTACTATACTATAAAAATAGATTAATCTCAGTTGCTGCGATACACGAATGCTGGGTTGCGTCAAACAATTTTAAGGGGATAACTTATCTGGCCCTCTCTATATTGTACTGAAGGGCGGACCATCGGACATCAACCACATTTTTTATTCATGCAGATGTAATCTGCTGTGAACAACTAAATAACTTTTGCACACTATTTCAGAAACGGGAAGGTTGCGGACTATAGTTTACTATGTAAAAGCCTTAATTTTGCAGGTAATATTTATTTTATAAATTATAGCAGTTAATTCAATCAAACTTTCAACAGCTTTTTCATTAAAACAATATAATTTTTAATTTCTTATAATTTGAGGTTTTTGGCAACCCCGACTTTAAAGGATACCTATTTAACACATTTCTGTGGTTGTTCTCGACTCAGACTTTTGATACCAATTCAAATTATAAGTTGTAAGGCTTTTTAATTATTTTGTTGGGAAGCAATGTTAAGATACGATCAGCGCACTGCCCATTAGGATGCGTGGCCAAAGCGTTTGCTGTAACGCTGCAACCCGCGGTGCCGCGGAGAGCACTTAAAACCGTCGTTCCTCCTGGGTTAGTGCGCCGCGTTACTAATTATATCAAACAGGGTTAAAGTGGCAGCAGGGTGCGGAACTGCATCCGTTATGCCCGCAATCATTTTCCATACGCAATTTATTATTTATTATCTTGTTTATTGTAATCGAGATTTTCAATTAGGAGGTCTTTACAATTGAAATTATCCAAAAACTGCAGCTGGATTAATATTCAAGTTAAGGAGTTTGGAAAAACGCATTTTTTTAATTCTCCGTTAAGATTTTCAAAATCCATTCATAGTGAAAAGCGATATTAAAAATAGGTATCTCATTTCCTCTTCCAGTGTCGCAAGGTTTCCAGAACTAAACTGACCCTATGAATTTCCGTTTTAGATCGGCATATTAAATTTTATAGATATCGTGCTGACGCCTAGTAGTTATTGAGATACGGAGTTTTGCGTTCCTGTAATTTCACATCTTCGCCAGTGTGATCCAGTAGTTAGAGCACTGGGTTCCGGTGTGGAAGGTTGAGTTCAAATCTCTGACTAGATGGCTGGCGATAGGCCTACTTAGTCGCTTTAAATAATTGGGTACCTGCGTTCGAATAAACAAGGGGTAATAATGCGGTTGATTAATGCGTGATACCCGTTACATCACCACGTGTCATGAGTTTGGCACGCGACCACCGGATGTCAGAGCTCTGACCCTCCGCTTTGCAGGCCAAACTCCTGCAAGGTGTGTAGAGCGTCACCATTATTTAATTCCTTTAACCCTTGTTATCAATCATTTTTACGATGATATAACGTTGCGAAAGTTAAATGTGTTGGACGTTACATCAACATTTTATAAAGCTCATAAATATCAAAGGAGCAAATATTAATGTCTTTGATAGAATAATATGTTGCTGTAAGCAATTTGAAAGTAATGATTGTTTGTTTCCTTTCCATCTTAATGATGGCTTGACTGTTTGCGAGATCAATTCAAAGGAAAACAAATCTGCTGTTTGATGCTAAAACAAGTTATAAAAATCCAATAAACTATTGGAAATCAACTTAAACAGTCTTCATAATGTTAAAACCCATTTGTGGTAATGGTATAACAGGCAAATTATCTGCAAAAACGATAGCCAAATTTAAAGATTGTTCGGTCCGTACTAAAAATTAATTTTAATGCGATTTCGAGTCAGACGCCGAATAACTTTTTTTTTTTACCATTCATTCATACTACCGTTCCCCCCCCCGGAACCGCTTTCGCATTACTTCAGGGGGGTGCGGGCGTCCCTTACACACTAACCATTCATGCAGCATGCACCCTAAACTTAACTAACTGAAATACGGTCGCCCCAGCGGGGATTCGAAACCACGCCGGAACAAGCGCAATTCAGTGTGACCTCGAGTGGCAACGCGTTTCTGCGCTAGACCATCGAGATCCCATGGACGCCGAATAACTATTGTAATTTGAACGAATGCCAATCTGTTATCTTTTTCGTTTCTTACGAAAGTCCCATGAATAGTACACTTATTTGGACACCCTGTATATATAGATAACTACAGTTTTTGATTACATGTAGGTAAATGTTTATATCCTATAACATATTCAGAGTGCCCTACTTTGTTGTATTGTAGATAAGTTAAAGCTAATTAAAGGTAGGTAATTTACTAGGTCTTCGCAGTGCAGGAATACTACATGTTACGAATATAATTTTATGAAAATTTGTAGGGGTTACATATTTACACATGCAAAAGATGATTTCGTAATACTACTATGACAAATTTTAAAACTTCAATTATACACAAAAATTATGTAACACCGCATAAACAAATTCCTTGTTATGACATTTCATTTTTAACCTCTTAATTGAGTTATTTTTAATTGCTTTCAAATGTACAACTATTTTGTTTATCAAACACCTAACGCTGGAAGGTTATTTTTAATAATTACATATATGTGCTATTGAAAGGCGGAATAAATAGGCAAATAGCAACCGTTTTTTCTAAATTGAATTTTCATTATTGATTTTATCTTTATCTTTAGGTCATTTAAAATAAAATGTTCATAGGTATATAAACCGCTTGTACTTGGAATTGAAATCAGACTCACATACGACTTCATTTGAAGACTACACAAAGAAAACCAAAATGAATACTGTCGTAAGTACAAATAACTAATTGATTGCCTTATTAATACATTTTGCTTTAAATACAATTTAGATATTGTCAATCTAATTTTTGTGATTATTACAGGTCGTATTTGCTTTCATTATTGCCGCCGTCGTGGCTAAACCCCAACCAGGTCAACACGTCTCTGTAAACCAAGACACCCTTGGAAACTACAACCTTAAATACCTCATCGATGGAATCTCTAGAGTTGAAAACCGCGATATCCACGGAAACGTAGTTGGTGGCTACTCTTACTACGATCCTCACGGTATTTTAAGGAAAATCGAATTCACTTCCGGTGTCCATGGTTACAATGCTATCGGTGCTGACATCCCTCTTCCCGTTCAAGACACCCCCGAAGTAGCTCACGCTAAAGCTGCTCATCTTTCTGTTCTTCGTGCCGCAGAATTGGCCGCTCCACCCCAACCATTGCAATTCATATCTCCCCATGCTTTCGTACAACAACCCTTAATCAGGGCTTTACCAGTTGCTTCCCATTTCCAAGCACCAGCTTTCCAACACGACCTTCTCCAGGGTGCTATCCCCGATACTCCTGAAGTTGCCCATGCCAGGGCTGAACATCTTGCTATTCACGCTGCAGCTGCTCAATCACACGCTTACCTTCATTAAAATTAGATTTAGAATGTTGTAATTAATTTGTTGTTATTTAGATGTAATAAAGTATTATAACATATCGGTGTTATTATTTATGTGTTTTTTGAGATGAAGTTACAATCCATATATACTGATTGTATAGTGAAAAGCACAGTTTTTTACATATTGTTTAAAGAAAAACATTATGTGTTTTCCTTTTAAATTTTCTTAATATCAGGGATTTCATATTGAAATAAATAACTAGATGCTGAGTGTTTTTACTTTGTGTTTAGCTAAAGATTATACAAGTATAGTACTTCTTACATTCGTTTTAAAGAATGCTTCAGGTGGTCCTAAGGAAACTCAAAAATGTTCCGAAAGATATAATTTGCTCTCGTAACTGCTAGAAACACGAATACCGCTGTGATCATTCGAAATCATCTTTAAAACATTCAATTCTTTATTAGTGAAATAAACGAAAGATTTAACTTTCGGTTTAAGTTCCAACTGATTTTTAAAAATTGTTAAAGCAATTAAAATTAATTAACTAGTCAACAAAACATTTAAGAATTAATATAATATAGTATAAATAATATTCATGAGTCTTTCCTGTATACGCTGCTATTTCCCGACGACCAGGTCGTTACAGCCGCCGATGAAGAAGATGTGGCTTACATGACAAGGAAGCTTAGACAAGAGTATGAATTCTGGGGGATTAGAGATGAATACGGAAAAGACAGAATACCTGGCAGTAGGGCGGACACTGAAAGTTTTGAAGTAAATGGTAACCAAATAAAATGCTGTAACGATTTTAAATATCTCGGATCCGTTTTCAGTAAGAGCTTAAACTGCGACAAAGATATAGAAAACAGAATAAATCAGGGACGTAAAGCCGTACAACAACTGAACAGCTTATGGTGGAGTCAGGAAATTAGGAACTGCACAAAGCGCAGGATATATTTGACAATAGCGGAAGGTATTACGCTGTACAATGCGGGAAGTTTGGAAGAAACATAGCCTCAAATTACAAGCCTTAGAAATGTATGTGCTCCGAAGAAGTTGTAGGATGTCAAGACTCCAGCATATTCCTAATACCATCATAAAACAAACCATGAAAGTAGAAGACGGTATAATAGATAGGATAGAAAAGAAAGGCAAATGTGGTACGCCCATCTAAAAATTCTAAACCGCATGGAAGAAAACAGATAGCCGAAGAAAATTTGGAAATGGTATCCAGCCGTTAGGCGAAGAAGAGTGCGGCCCCGAAGAACATGGGCACAAGGTGTAGAAGAAACGATGACGAGTAGACAGATGATACAAGAAGACATTCAAGATAGGAAGCAATGGCGTATTGGTTGCGGGAAACCCCGAACGTTGTAACAAACCCGCTATATACATACATGTATATATTGCTATGATATTTACCCTATATTTATATTATTATTCTAAACTGCACCTAGACTATGTTAATGTTACTAGATAACCCTTATATGATGTGGTTTTTGGCTTCGTAATGCCTTTTGAATATGTAAAAGGATACTATTTTGATGATAGGCGTCTTCACCTGAAATAGAATATAATTAGTTTCATTATCATGTAAAGAAGGATATTTGATAAGTTATTATGATAAAATATGAATTTTGCATACCTAATAAGAGTAAAAGGTAGTTTACGATCATCGGAGGATATTACGATGTGGTTTATTAGTGATCGAAGTGAAGTTTTTGTGGATATTCCGTTGTAAATATTGATGGAGAAGTCTTTGGGCAGGTGTGGGAGCCTAAGAAGATAAAATTTTGGTATTATTATTGTTTTATATTTTTGTAAATATGTGTGTATCAAGTTTAATTTGAAATGCAAGATGTTACTATTGTTTTAATTAGTTTATATGTGGTATGAGGAAAGTATTGAAGCAATTTTGTTTATTTGAATTATGTTATTTATTTGTAAATTATGGAAATT
>JABXWE010011448.1:0-33000 GCA_014611495.1 Limonius californicus | reverse complement strand
AATGACCCAGTAATGTTCGTACATACACAGAAGGTCGATATGTAGTAAAACAGTTGTTATCTTACAATGCGTTATATGTGTATATGTGTGTGGTGAAGAATCAGACTATGGAACTGGAAATTTGACACACCACTGTTAAATGAAAAGCGATACCTACTAGAATAGCTTAAAAATTTTCTGTATGTGGTAAAGGTAGGTTGTTTTAGCACCCATTGTTATTTAAAATTCAATTAAATCTTTAAAGGTAATTTTGAACAGTTATCAGGAAAAGTATTTTGCCGTGCGCGATATAAAAGGAGAGAATTGATTATTGAACTTAATTTCGAAGAAAAAAGAAACTTTATATCGAAGAAAAAAGAGCGGAAATACGAACCTGATTGTTTGATTCATGTTAAAATGACACTGGCAGTACAGAAGGATGCGTCTTTAGAAAGAGAAACTAGGAAGTCTTTCGAATGAGTTTACTAGCTGAATCCACTTTGCACGTCAAGTATTTAGAATTTTTCACAGTATTTTTCTTCTCTACCGTTTTCAAGGATTAAAACCCACCGGTTCCTAATATCAAATTATATTAGCCTGCTTCGAAATTTAGTAGCTGTGGTGAATGTTGTTCTGCTTAATTTAGATATAAGTTCGACTGGTTTTGGAAATTCCATTCTGTAAACGAACAGAAGATGAAATTTGGAAAATGAATCAGCAAAGTTTCCCAGTACAACGTTGAACTGTAGTGAAACCAAGTGAATTCTATGGCGTTAAGATATTGCAAAGTGGGAAATGGAAATTCGAAAAATAAAAAAAAATATGACATGAAAAGCGAATACATTAAATGGTAACACAGGGATATATAGAAGGAATCGTGACGGAAGTGTACAGATACATACAACAAAATCAGTTGGAAAAAGAATTACATTGTGATACCAGAAACTTGATCTGCAGTACATACGAGGCTTGTTCGGAAATTAATGACTGATAATCGTAAAATAAAATTGTAAACTTGACAAAATATTATGGTTAAATCTTAGATACACTTCTAAACTATTTCTCTACATAGCTATAATGCTTTTTGGAAGAGGTGTTTAGTCACTCGGCGCTAAGTCGTGACTGTATGGGGGATGGTGAAAAATTTCTTATTTAAATTGCTCAATGAGTTACACAGTGCGAACTCCCCGTGCAGTTAGGCGCTATCATGCAAAAACACGACTTCAGAGGTTAGCGTCTTTTTTAACTTTCGTAAGACATTGCCATACAAATCTGCATTAATTGTCGTATCAGATTACAAGAAATTAACCAACAATATGTCTTCGCTGTCCCAAAAAACAGTAGCTACGAGCTTTGGGTTCTGAACGTTTGCTTGAACTTTTTGACTTTGAGGAACTTGCATACTTTCGCTGCATTGATTGTTGCTTGGTTTGAACATTTGTGTACGAAATCCAAGTCTCGTTACAATGTGGTTTAGGTACTCATCGCCATTATTTTCGTAGCACTGCAGGAAGGTCAGTGCAGAGGCCATCATACGCTGGCTTTTTTTGTGAACATACGTCGACATCCATAGCACTCACCTCGCACAAAGTGTGAGGTAGTGTTGCCTGTGCGTGACAATTTCATACAGTACCGTACTTGAAATTGAAAGAATATTAGTAGCCATTTCTAAAACCCCGATGTTTACGAATGGTCAGAGAAGATCTCCCACTGATCTTTCATTCACTCTTGATGCTTGAACCACTGCATTATTTGACGTTAAATACAGCAGCGTTTTCGTTTTTTTTTGCGAGCAGAAAATACATTTCACACTTTGCGGGATTTTAAATCGTAAAGTTCATTTAAGTGCTTTATTGTACAACTGAATACAATGACAGAATCATGGTAAAGTGACGTGTGGCTAGCTCATCAACCACTAAATCAACCTGAACCTGTTCAGTCACATTAATATTGCCGATATAGTGTCATATTTGTCAAAGAATTAGAGGTTGGAAATAAAGAAATGCAGAAAATAGGTATCGAAAAATGGATGAGTGACATTAAATTCCCTTCTAATGCGTTAGTTCTTAACGGACAAAAAAATACTGTACTGCATCCTCCATCCTCGTGTTTACCCCATCTCGTTGACATTTCAATTATACCATATTCTACTGTATCGGTTATCAAAACTGGAACAATAGAAGTAATTTAATTTGACCAAACTAGGGGTGTGTTAAGAACGCCTCATAAATTTATCAGAAATACTATCGACGTTTTCTAGATGTTCGAGGAAGTTGAGGGAGCTTGGGATTTTCAAACGTCACTCCTGATTGTCGTTCCTGAAATCCAACTGTTCCATTTTAACGACGATAGCTATCGAATTTCTATTCTGGTACAATAATCTGCGCGACCTTCTCGGTGCGGTTTCCTAATCAGCCACAATGAACTTTAAATATTAATTCTAATCTCGAATTTCTCGGGCTTGTCCTATTGTCCCAATTTAATCAAGGTAATTCGATTCTCGATTTAACAGCACGAAATATGCATACGTACATGCGTGGGAGTCCCGCACTTTGATGATTACTGCGTTACGGAGATTTTGATAACTAGGCCAGATTTAAATTTAATTCCGATTCGTTGTATTCCCGGAAATGGGAGAGAGTGCTCTCGTATGTGTTGTACGCCTCCGATCATTACCTTCTTTATTAAATAATAATATTAATAATAATAAAGAAGGCAAAGCTCCGATGCAACGTTGTAGTTTTAAATTACTTTACGCATGTCGTAAGCTCGCGGCTGGTTTATTTTTAATTAGATGCAACATTCATTAGCGAACTTTTAATGGCACGACATAATAATGTCTTGATGTCTCAGCATCTGACCTTTTCGTTTTACACCCATGTCGGTTCCTCTCCATATGGGTCCAGTTGCGCTTTTTGTGCGTTGAGTTTGTCGCAACAATAGTTGATGTTGTTTATTGCGGTATTGTTAATTAATTCACACGAAGCACGGGTGTGTAATAGCTTCCAAAATAACCTCGAACCTTGAAAGGTTGCACTATGGGAAATACCATGGTTAAGAATCTGTTTTCATGATAGTTGGCGTCGGCTAATTGGGAAAATCGTATGGTTTTGAAAATGTATTTGTTGTGTCATTCTTTTATTGTAAAATAAATATTTTAGTTATATATATTCATGCTTAAAGGTTATTAAATAAACATACGTTAAATCAGAATTTTTTTTGCTAGCGTACTTGTTTCATTGATTTTTCTAGTCTAGTGTTCAAAGTAAATTTACCAATATCAATTTTCAATGCCTTATTGTATGTAATTGTTTCATTTTAGAAAGTAACAGTAAGTGTTATGACTCCGCGATATTCATGAATGGAGGATTCAAATGTCAATCAAGTTACAATGTGAAGTTCGATTTGGCTAATACAGTCTAAGTAATTTCCTTTAAAAGCGGAAGCAGTCGAGTATGAAATACAATGAAAACATTTTCTTTCAAGTTTCAAAATCAGGAATCTTTTTAACTCCACATTTCTTTGTTTAATGCAAAAGACAAAGCAGAGGAAAAAGTGAACAAAATAGTATTGGAAGGAAGCCGTTGTTTTGTTACGCTTTAGACTTAATGAAGGTCAATGGTGTTTCCCAAACGTGCTCTTTTTTTCTTTGTCAAGAAACGGAAATTTTTTCAATTCTTCAAATGCCGACATTTTACCATTTCTTTTTTGTTCTTGAAAACTTCTCAGGGTCGGTCAGATTTAATAGATTAACAACACTTGTTCTGCTTTATGATTCCGCTTATTATTTTAAAATGCGGAAGTCGTTTGTAGACTATTTCCATATTTCAATATTAATTGTAATTCGAGTGTTATAAAACCTTTAATTTTTTTCACTTTTGGTGTAGTCAGATGTTGGTATTTGGTTTTTGTGACACTGGACTGGGAACATGAAACCCATTTTTATGCTCGCAATGTTTTCAGCTGAAACTGATTTAAACTATATACAAGGTGTTCGAATGCTTATATCGAAATGCGTTGCTATAGAGTTATACCTTCTTACTCTCTGATTCAATTTATAACACAGGTCTGAAGTTCTTCAAACCGTGGAGTCACAAATCACAACACACAACACAAATGAAATTTTAATGATCGTACATTTCAAGAAGTTAATCGGAAAATGCTTTTTCCCTCGATTCTTCCACTGTAAATCTGAACACTCAGCACATGGTACGGACATAAGCCTTAATTTTTACAAAGTAAGAAAAAGTAATAGAATTTTTCTAGACTTTTCACAATTTGTTTTCCTGCTTTAAAGCCTTTCAGCAGATAAAATTGCGGGTTACAGCATACATATTACCACTGGAATTATTAATTTAGGCGATTCCAGTTCATTAATATTATAAAGATTTTTTGTGATCTAAATTTCTTATGAACCCGTTTTTCTGGTATCCGTCGGGCCAAATTAAACCAAATGATTATTCGAATGCGCCAGGTGTCGCATCTTGTATCATACAACTGTGACGACCTTCTCAATTTCAATTACAGCCATTATGTTACCGAGTAGCAAATGTAATTCTGCTCGTTGACCGTGATGGGCACAGAATGGCAAGAGTTTACCACATTGTTACATAATTAGGCCTTCCTGTAACTTCCTCTAAGTTTAAAATACACGTGAGTTGTAATATTCGGCACAGTTGTATACCGTACAAGTGTGCTAATTACAGTTTAAAACTTTAATTTAGAATGGTCGTATCCCGATATCTTAATAATGGCTAGAATATTGCTTAATATGTAATAACTCGGCGGTTAGGTAACGTGATTATTAACGGCCGTACAGTTTAAATGGCATAGAATCCGTTAAAATTTCAGTTGTAACATTTTAATTAAGAAATAATGATTAGACATTCTATTTTTACGGTTTTAAATTGTTTTATTTTTATTTATCGGAATGAGGAAAACATTGATTTCATGGGAGAAAATTGCATAAACAGCTTAACGGAAATATCCGTTTTAGAACTCTAAACTTTTTTTAAATGTGTGTTGCTTGTGGTCAGGTACGTCTGCAGGGCGGGAACATAGTGCGAATGCACATGGCGGTCGTTTTCAAGGGGCTGCCGAAATTTTGAAATTGCTATGTCGGTTGAAAATATGCGTGAGAGTAACTTGCTAAAGCACTGTCAAGATCTAACTACAGTCGAACTCCCATGTAGTGAACTGTTACTTAGTGATTTTTTCTATAAAATGATTTTCTTGCGAGGATCTTGACCTTCAGACTTAATTACATGTGACAATACCTCTTTGTTATGATGTAAAGCCTCCATATTGTGATGTTTTTATTTCAAACTTTTACTATATTATTCAGGTATAAAGGTAAAATTTTGAGCGTATTATGAAAAGCTATCTCGTATTTGTGGTTTCCAAGAAACTTTTATCTTCTTAGTCAAGCATAAAGTAAGTTTGTAAGCGGATTATAAAATGTTTACAAATTTCAAAGAAATTGTTATTGCCTGTGGTAATGGCCAAGATTCTTATCATGCCGTACGATAATCATTGCTTTTCACATACTTTAATGTGTAGTTCATCTACCATTGTAGATGCATTTGTTATTTGCTATCTTGGTGTGAAACTAGGCGTTTTTTTTTTAATGGAAAAACGAAAGTGTTTGGGTGACTATTGAAGACAAGTTAAAGATGTTGGGAAGCGTCGATTAGGGTGTCAAACAAAAAGATGTGGTCCCAAAATTTGGTATTGCTGCCAACGATGTGTCGATAATCTTAAAAAAAACAACGAAAAGATATTAAAACAGCAAGAGGAACTTGATTCGTGTTTGAAAACAAATTAGGTCGTGTGTAATTCAGTTTATAATTAAATTATCACTTAACATGTCGCCGAATATCAAATATTTATATGAAATTAATTTCGCATCTAAACACACATTCTATATAGTGATTTTTTTGTGCTTTCCAACATCACTATATGGAAGTTCGACTGTATTTCTCATTGATGCTGATGAATAAGATAGAACTGATTTAGATTTCCGAGAAGAGCTGATATCTTTATTTGCTAATTGTATTTTCATTTATATTTATAATAATTCTTTGGGTATTTGTCATCCAAATGTATGATTAATTGCATTAAGAATTTAGCTTATGCTTTCCGTGAAGGTAGTATGTGAAAAGCCTTGTTTTCAAAATTAAATTCAAGAGAAAATTATTCCATATCTTTAATGCCATGTCAACGTTTAAACGGTTTTGCCCTTGTATCAATTGCAAAATATAAAACCAGTTCGATTAGCTTTCAATACATAATAAAATATATTACACATAAATTCCGGAATAATTTTTATTTTATTGTTAACCAAGACACTATCGGTGCCTTACTTGAAATTTTGGAAACGTTATATTCATTCTTTGTTTTTCAATTTCATTGCAAACAAAGCAAGCATGTTTTTCCGATGAAGAGCGTTTCTCCACCAAGCAATAAAAATGCTATAGTCGGTTCTGTTTGTGGTGTCTGATACTCGGCGACAAACGAAGGTTTGTAAAAAATAATGTGAAAATGGTAAACTCCCAAAATAAACAAGTGCTTAGAAACGTTTGACTTTAGAATTTTCTACCAATGTGAACGTTAAACTATTGGATTGTATAGGCAACCAAATGTACAGATATTTTGTTGAATATAATAGCATTTATTTTAAATAGTTTGTCACAGTTTTGTTATATTTAATATTTTTGTTACAGGTCTTCTAAAAGTTGACAATGGGAAGCTCAAGTTAGGTTCTTTAGAAGAACAATGGCGATCGATCCTTGCTCACTACGGAGCCCTACTGGCAGTACTCATAGTTCTTCTCCTCTTCGCCGTTTTTATGCCCCTGTGTGGCTTATGTTTTTGTTGTTGCCGGTGTTGTGGTAATTGTGGAGCCCGATCCAAGCCCTTCGATAAGAAGGGCGACCTGTGCAGGAAGATTTGTCTTGCCACTATGTTGATAATTGTTGGAACATTGATGTTGTAAGTTCTGAACTTGGGAGTATTTTTTGGGGTTAATTTCACGTATTCTTGAAGATTTGGAGTTGTTTGTGCATTTGTAAGTAACCAGCACATGCAGGATGGAACCAACGAATTGCCGGATAATTGGAAAATGACCGTTAAAGATACTGACACTTACTTGGCATCCACAAGTAACCAGATTAATGTGCTTCTTAATACAAATTATCACGAATTTGAAGATCTTCTTTTTAATACCCTTGATAGTAAGTTATTTTAATATTTCATGGGATGCCGTGATGGGTGGCTGGTACACCCCTGATCACGAATCTCATTTTTATGGTGGTCCAACAAAGATAATAATTTTTATTTTAGAATGCAGTAATATAGTTTTGGATCAGTTAAGAGAATATTCGAAAGCCACAGCTTTAACAGAAGTTGTTAGAATAGTAAATGGCTTGGACGGCATAAAAAACAACCTAACCTTCATGAAGTTGGCTACAAATGACCTACGCACAAACGCATCTCAGTTAAATGATGGTACGTAGCTTGACATGCGCATATTTTTTTAAATTTTATGGGCATTTTCACGCAGGGCTGAGAAAAGTCAAGGGAGATCTGCTACAAATCCTCAGTGAATGTAGCAGGCTTAGCGAGTGCAACGAGTTATCAGATAAATATATTAGCCAACTGGGAACCGATATTGATTTTAATAATGTAAGTGCATAGTGTTTTAAATTTCTGTAGTATTGTTTTTAAATGATTATCTTATTTCATGCAGTACTTGGATAGATATTTTCCAAAGGTAAGAGTTGACATATTTGTCAGAGGTTTATGTGTGTTGTTATTTTTTTTGAATTATGTTTAACATTATTTTTGAAAATATTTTACAAACATTTGGGTAGTAGTATTAACAAGCATCAGCAAGAAATTCGAAAATGTATATCTTCAATTATGTGTTACTATTTGAATTTTGGGAATTGTAACATGCTGAGTAGGTTAAATGCGAAAAAAAGTGTTGTGAAATTGAGAATATCTTTGAAAAATTTTAAATTCACTTTAAGTGTCTGTTTCTATTTTAATATCAGAAATTGTACCACGGAAAATTGATTAAATATAATAAAAATGAGTTATTATAGTTATTAAGCATTTCTTGATGAATTTGTGACAACTCGACTCTTTCAAATATAATTGGTAAAAACTGAGAATTAAGATCTAGACAGATTGCTAAGTGCTTGAGTAATTGTTCTTGATGTATGATAAATAATTTGATATCTAATAGACGCCACATATTATTTTAGTACCATCTGAAAATCAAAAAGCAGTTGTAACAAAGTGAGATCAATTAATTTTTCCCCGTAAAAGTAAGCATGCTATGAAACATAAAAAATTAGTTTTATGGAAATTTAAATTGGGAGCTCTGTTATAAAACATATATTAATTTTTTTAACGGAAAAATTAAATGTTCATATTTCTCTTTTTAATAAAAAAATGTACACTTACAGCTACCAGATATATCAGAAGAAATCAATCAGCTGAGTGCCGTGCTTGACTCCGACATAACAGGCACAGTTAAAGAAGGGCAACAAGCTTTCGACAACATAAGAGTAGAAATCAATAAGACCATAAGCTCACAAATACCGAAAGTCAAGAAGTCTGTGAAGAAGGCCGGCAAGGAAATAACAGTGGGCGGGTCTAACGTAACTACAATTCTGAAGAAAACACGCGAAGCCCTTCACAATTTCACCGATAAACCTCTTAATGATGTCAGTCGCTACTTGAAGGAATATTCACCTTACCGCTATTACTTGGGTCTTGGTGTCAGCTGTGTATTGTTGCTTATCACCCTCTGCATTACACTGGGACTCATCTGTGGAATTTGTGGGAAGCGACCAGATGCCTACAGTGATGATTGTTGCAACAAGGGGGCTGGGAGCCGCTTCTTGATGGTGTAAGTTCTTAGTTGAAATGATTTTAAGAATTGCACGTGAGGTTATACTTGGACAAATTTAGTTAACACGCACAATATGCCTTTATAACTTACATACTTACTTGATCTAATTTTCTTTTAGCGCCAAAGCAGGGTTTATAACGTTTAATGTAAATGTTAAAACACACATTTTTTGTGTTTGTTAAAATTAGGTTAGTTGTGAAAAACTACAAATGGGAATACAAATTAAATCTCCATATTACATCGATTATAAGACGCCACCGATTATAAGACATATCTTTATTTTTGTAAGACAGAAATAAAAATAAAGAAAGTAAATAAAAATTGACGAGACCTTGATTGAATACGAACAGCTTCTCGTCAGTCATCAGTGCCTTTGGTAAAAAACCATCGAGTATAAGACGCACTATAAATACAGAGACACTGAAATAGGGAAAAACATCGTCTTATAATTGATGTAATATGAATGACATGAATTGACCAAAAATTCTATCATGATTTGTGTAATTGTTTTTAAATATCCGTTTGAAAGTAATTTCTGGGATATTTTTAAAAGATTGTACATATTAATGATATTTTTTATTATAAAAGTATCTCGGGTAATTATAAATAAAGAAACAATTAAAAATCTTTAAAACGAATTTGCAAATTGTACTTTTGCAGTTGTATCTAAGAGATATTTTTAAATAACTAATAGTATTTATTGTTATTGCCACTTTAGGGCTTGCAATCTGTTGGGTTTACAAAAATTATTTACATACTTTCATCCACCCTCTGCCTTTACCACTCTCACCCCATGTACCTCTTTCACTATTTTTCCCGCACTTATATCATATATTTTGTAGTAATGGTACACTAAATGTTCTACTGTTTCTACCCCTTTACCACACAGCCTGTACATTTTTTCTTAATCTTTTTTTTATACTTTCCTACCATTTTCTTCGTTTCCAAACCTACATCTTGCTATTATCATATGTTGAAATTTCTCTTCTTTTTTCTTTATATATTTAGGTAATTCTAATATTGTTATATATTTATATGTGCTATTGCTTGTCCTGCTATTTGTACGGATATGTTGTTTCTTCTTTTGTATTTCTTCGTCTTTCGTTCTGAGCTCTTCTCTGTTGTTGACGTCTTCTTTCTACATCTTGTGTAGAATAACCATTTCTACACTTTAGCAGTCTCTTTGCTTCTTCTCCCATTCGTTTGAACCTTCTTCTACTTCTTTTGCTTCATTTCATCTTATTTCTTTTCCAGCACTCTGCCAATATGACATTTTTTGTAGTTTCTCTTACTTTCTTATATTTCACTGCTTCATCTCCCGCTGCTCTTTTTATTTTTCTTTTTTGTTTCTTCTAGCACTAGGTAAGTTCGTGTATTTATGTCCAATTTCAGTAGCCATTTTAGATACTTTATCTGCAATTTTTTACTTCTTCCATCTCTTCCCAGCCCTGTATTTCTGCTCCATACATAATTATCCTTTTTACTATTGTATCAAACAGCCTTTAAAGTTTTCTCCAAATTCTCTTTTTCCTGTATCTTCTGGTTGCACCGTCTTGTCTCTTTTAAACATTATTCGGGTTCAGGATTTCTTTGAAATGTATATCCTACATATATTATTTCTTTTACTTCTTCTAATTGTTTATCTTATCACATCAATTTTTTTAATTTTTCTCTTTTCCCTCTCCTTTTCTAAAAACGAGAATCTTAGACTATTCCACATTTAACACAGTTTTCTTTTATTTCAAATATTGTTGGAATCGTGTGTCATGTCTTTTATTGGTCATTTATCTTTTGCTACTGACTTTATGCACATCATCTGCACATGTCAGTGACCAAATCTTCTTGCCTATCACTACTACTGCTTGTCACTTTTTTAGCTTGTCCTCTAAGTCCGGAATATATATATAAATGGAACAGAATTGGCATCTTTGTCTTAGCCCTTTTTTTGTCCAAAATCTTTTTATTTGCTTTTACTATATTCACAGTTCCTTTATAAAGTTCTTTTACATGGCTTACAAGATATTTATCTCTTCCTTTCCATAATTTGCCATAGTTATATCTATTCACCATGTCGAAGGCTGCCTTCAGATCAGTAAAAAAGGTAAATAATTTCTCGTTTTCTTTGGTTATCTCTTTTCCCTATCACATGGTTTAATATGGATATATTGTCTATTGTACGTCCGTTCTTTTTGAATCCTGCCTTTGTTTCCTGAATGATATTGTATTCTTATATCTCTTGTTTTAGCTTTTCCTCTATTATCGTAGCATCCAATTTATACCCTGTGTCCATTAGTCTTATCCCTCTGTTATTTTCTACCTTATCTTTATCTCCACTTTTGTGTTATTATCCCCGTTTTCTCTTTCCCATACAACTTTTATACACTTTGCTATTCTTTTTATTGCACTGTTTGGCTCATTTATCCAAACATCATTCTGTAGCTCGTCCTTCTCTGGGGCGTTTCTCTGTTTCAGTATTTTTATCTGTTTTGCTACTTTCTCCTCGGTTACTGTACTTGTTGCTTCTATTTCTGTTGCTTTTTCTTGCGTGGTGGTTATTTTTCCCCCCTTTCCCTTCAACACATTCGCTGCCGGCATGACTGGGTGTGACTGACCTCAGGAGCCAAATTGTAATTTTGCATATAATTGGTATGCTATTAATAGCAAAGAACCCAGGAATGTTTTTTTTAATTGGAAGGTACAAAAGAGAAAAAAAGTAGTGGCTCCGATCAGAGTCAGTGGCACCGACATGTAAAATTACTCCAATCGCGTCGCGTCACGTCTAGATATATACTTTTTGAACAATATTCGTTTATTATAAATAAAGATGACATAATAAATATATTTTCGAGTAACTCATGGCAGATGTTGAAACATAGAGTTTAGGTTTGTGTTCACAGTCAAGGCAATGACAAATCATTTATTACACACAAATATTAAAATTTTTTTTATAAGGAATTACTTAAAAATATGTGTGTCTTTTATGCCTCCCTGATGTACAAACACTTATCTCGGGTGCTGACTAGCTATTGGCTCAAAGGGAATTCTATATTTGGCTCCGATTGAAGTTTTCGGCAGCAAATGTGGTAACACTTTTCTAAAATGCTTTTCCCAAGTTTCTATGTCTATTTTATTACTTATCTATGATCTACTTTTCCTCTTCCTGTTGATATATTTTCATGCTTCTGCTTCATTCTTAATTTCTTGTATCCCTTTTTTATACTGTTCTAGTTTCTTTTATCTTTTCTTTATATAATTCTTTGTACTCCTTCGTTTCTTCTGTGTATACTTCTTCTTTAATTTCATTCTTTTTCTTTCTTTTTTAATTGTCCTTGTCCCACCAATTATTTTTTCCTGTTTTTACATTTCTGTATTATTTTTTGTTCTTTAACTGTGTTTTCTTTGATCCTCCCTTGTCTACTCCTTTTGTTTTAAATACAAATCTTTTCTATATTCCGCTTATGTATCTTTTGGCTATCTTCTGTCTATATATTTCTGTTTATCCTTATATGCTCTTCCGAATCTGTGACTTTTCTTCTATTTCTGTTGCTAATTGTATTGTTACTAGTTGGTGATTTGATTCTATTCTCTCTCTTATTTCTAGATTTTTTATATTTTGTAACCTTGAGTAGTTGATTATTGCATAGTCTATTATCGACTCCTTTTCGTCCTGTATATGTGTTTTCTCCTTCTTTGTTTCCCCTTATGTTGCCATTTAAAATATTCCATCCTCTTTTTTGTATAAGTTGTAGCAGTATTCGTCCTTCTGTATTTTACAATTTTTCTTTGGATTTTCTCTTTTCTTCGTCTTTACCCTTACCTATTGTTTTGCAGACTCCCACTCTTGCATTAAAGTCTTCACAGATTAGTAATTTATCGTCTCCTTTTTAATGTATTTGTTCTTTTATATTGTCTGTACTATTTTCTGTGCCTTTGTTTTTATTCTCTACAGTTTTCTCTTGACCTTCAATATTCTTTTCTGTATTTGGGGTTTGTTTGTTTGTTTCTATTTTGTATTCTTGAATTTCCTTCTTTATTCCAGTAATACCTACTATTGCTCTACCTTTTTTATTTGCTTTTTATGCAAATTGACATTTCCAGTTGTAGTTTTCTGGTAATTGTTATTTTCCCAACTCTTTTCGTCAAGCCAAATTTTGGTAAGTCCTACATGTAGAACATATATAGCATCAAAAAAGATTGGTTTTTAGATTTCTAAAAGTATCTTCAGAGTTAGTTTTAAAAAAGGTAATTTAAAATTATTCTTGGGATAGTTTACAGCTGCACAGGTATCTAATATTATCTTTAAAAAGTAAAGCAGTGACAGGAGGAAGCTTATAAAAATATTGTATAATTCTAATAGCTACTTAATATTGTGATTTTTTATATTAATTGTAAAAATACTGTATCCATATTTATTTTTTAGTGGGGTGGCAATTATGTTCATGTTTGGAATTCTCTTTGCTGTCGTCATAATCGTCCATTTCTTCATTGGCATCCTTGCACAGAGACTTGTATGTGATTCCTTGCGGAATCCCAACGACAGCCAAGTTGTTGAGCTAGCCGACAAAGCCATGAACCTGAAAAGTTCTGTTGGAGTGGATGTCAATATTAGCTGGGCCCTAAATTCGTGCCATAGGAACCTTAGCATATACAAGGTGTTCAAGCTAGAGAGCCACTTCGACCTGAACGACGTCAACACCTACCTGGACAAGTTTGAAATAAATCGGACACTAAACGATCTAACTAATCAGATTAACGCCAACACGACTGTGGTTATATTGAGTGCAGAGGCAAAGCAGCACCTGGAGGACCTGGTTGCGTCTGGAATTGCTGAGATTAGCTATGACAAGTTCACGGATGAGCTGGCACGGAATTTGACTTCAGTGGACTTGGGATTTCTGGCCGACAAGTTGGATGAGTTGGTTAATATTGTGAGGGACAAAGTTCCAGGTATTCCAAATCTCTCGACGCGCTTGATGTTGTGCTCGCTACATTTGAGGACCTACCAAGCAAAATTTGTGGAACCAATGACCCAGAAGTCCAAGGAGTTAATTGTAAGTCTGACGGATTGTGTGAATGGTTACAAAATTGTGGTGTGTTTATAATTTGTTAAAACTAAAACTAATTTTCTGTTAGTCACAAATACCTCTAGGGTAACTTTTGGTATACTACAATTCTTGTTTCTAATAATGCCAACAAACAAATATATCACATTATATTATTTTTTGATTAAACTGTCTTCTCCGCTGTTTAGATAATTCTGAAATAAAAACTACATAACTTCTTCTGTATGCATTCATCAACTCGATAAAATTGTTGTAGGTTGTAGCAGAGAACCTCAAAGAAAGCCTCAAGTTTGAAAAGCATTCATTTGCGCATGCCATACATGATTTAATAGAGGAGCTGGAAGCTGCTCAGACCTACCTTCGCTTGAACGGTTCTGTAACAATGACAGAGGTAAGTTTTAGCACTGTTGCCATTAAATTGTTTCAAAAATGGCTTTTCAGATTGCTAATAATTTCGGTCAAGGAATCGAGAGGCAAGTGCGCGGCTATTTGAGTCGGGTTATAAACAACACTAAGAATACGGTCGGCCAATGTGGGCCAATGAGTGCAGTCTTGAACTCCACATTAGTAGGAACGTGCGATAAAATCCTGCTGCCCTGGGTAAGAATTAAGCTGTTATGTTTTAAGTAGAGGTGCTACATTGATTGTGATTAAACTAATATTTAAATTAAAGTTAACTTGTCCTCAAAGTTTAGCAGGGAGATAATATGTTACTAATAACCATTGGAGCTGTTGCAGGTATCAAGAAAGTTGGAGGTTTTACCATTTAAATTTCGCTGTGATAAAATAATATAACCCAAATCTCTTTATAATAAAACTTTTGAGTAAAATAATACCCTTTCTGAAATTAAATAATAAAACTGAATTAGTTAATAATGAATCATGGAACGACAAATTCCAGTCCCTTATAAAATAATAATCGATTAATATATTCAAGGCTGGATTTACATAATAAACTAGACAAGCTTCAGCTTAGGGCTACTCATTTAGAACGGCCCCACAAATATGGTTAATATTAAATTGTGCTGTTAAATTTTTTTTCTTAGAAAATTGTTTGAATATTTGTGTAACTCTCCAAAATATTTATTATTAAGTGGCTCAGAAAGATATTTTAATTTTGTTAAATATCTATTAAAGATACAAACTCGAACAACGCTTTCCTCCAAAAGGGGCCTCAAAAAATGTTTAGTTTAGGGCCTGCCTTGTCTTAAATCCGCCCCTGGATATATCTCAATTCCTTTATAATAAAATAATCAATCTTTGCCACTCTAAAAATGGTAAAAACTTCATGATACAGTGATTAGTCACAATCTCTATAGTAAATTAAAACTCTTAGTCTTTTTACAATCCGAAAACATGAAGCTTAAGGTGTTAGCCTGGGTTACAATTATGTTCATTTTTTTTTCAAAAGGTTGAACAAATTCAAAACAAAACAATTGTTTGCAATCACAGAGATTAAATGTAAATTTCATTTTTACATTGAATCTAAAGTACTACCTGCACCTCTCTAACTTGGATATTTTTCTAATAACTTCTGTTTTTTTATTACACAGAACGGGTTTTGGTTGAGTATACTGTGGTGTTTGATTCTCTTCATTCCAACTATAATCCTCTCCGTTAAGTTGGCGACCCTGTACCAAAAGTATGAACCGTATCCAGGACCGCTTGTCGAGGCGTAAGTTTTAATTATTTGTTCCATTTTCTTTGCATTTTCTTATACTCGGCTTTTAGCATGTTCTTTAATATTTTGTTTGCTTACGTTTAATTATGCAAAAGTTTCTTGTTGCAAGATGATAGATCGTTTTTGTTAATATTTAGCTTTTTAAAATTACTAATTTTCGTGACAGGTAGATGTGTGTTGTTACAAGAAGCAGGACTAAAAGGATAAAAGTATTTGTAGTTAGTAAAAGTTTTGATTGTTTATTTGGGTTTTACTGTTGTTCAATGAGCGAGTACGTGGGTGTTCCGATGAAAATTCTCTACCTTTTCAAATTGTTTATAAAAAATTGGGTTTGAAAGGTTGCTATAAATATTATAAGCACATGCAGAATAGAATTTTCAAAATGTAGTTTTTCTAAAGGAGTCAAATTTTTGTAAAACTTGATAATTATGCAAACTATTTAAAACTAATAAAATCTATTAAATAATAATTAATTTTGAAAGACTAAAGTTCCAAAAACTGATAAGAAAACAGTAAAACCTGTCAATGCTGTGTAAAACAGAAACCTCCAAATAATTAAATATTTTTGGTCTCACTGAAAGAATACGTTTTTAGCATTTTAAAGTGGAAACCTCCTTAACGCGGATGTTTCACTATATTTCCATTTAGATAAAGCGAATTAGACATATAATGTTTTTGATTCCTTTCAAGAGATGCAGTGTTCAGGTTGCTATAAATATTCTAATAAATATTGACGGGAAAATCATACACAACAAAAAAAAAAATGTAAATAGAATATATAAAAATTGTCTTTTTAGTGGTACTATATTTTAATATCGGGTTTAGAAAGAATTTGTACAGATGGACTCTTGCATAGGCAAATAAACACTTAAACGTCTGATGTTACGGAAGGCTGGTATCAGTAAAAATCATAGTGGACATTGGCTGCACCGTGCTAAAATGTTGCATGAGCAAAATGAATATTATACAGAAACTAAGTAGTAATAAGCAGCACTTAGCTGGACAACACGAAACCAGGTAGAGGGATTAGAGCTGGGTTCGCTGGGTCGAGATGCATTTACTCATTGTAGCAACTTAAAAGTATTTGAAATAACTTACCTAATAGTTGAAGCAGTGCAAGCAAAATATAATAAAATAATGAAATGTATTTAAAACAAGGTTTTCAACAAATTAACTTTTATTACACGCTTAAATTACACACAAGTAGATATAAATTAATTATGCGATAATTTACGTATTTTAAAAGAAGAAGAAGAACTTAACCTATTTTTACAAAATCGTAATAATTTTGATTCCCATGTTGTTTGCTTTTGAAGTCGTACCAACAATGTGTACCGAATAATAAATTGTCTGTGCTCTTTACAAGGCGAATTGATGGTTAAAAACGTGGGAATCGCTTGGTTAACATTATCGACACATAAATCATATATAGTACGGAGTACATTTAAGTTGCTTTTAATCTTGGGGTAGTACTTACTACCCTTAGAAAATATTTTCAAAGTAAGTTTTACAACATCATTTGTTATATTATTTGGAGGACACAATTTTCCGAAAATTGACATATCATCGGTGCGATAAACCTTTTGCTTTATTAGTTCATTTTCTATCTGTTGCATAAACCCGATATCATAAACACTAAGCCATCAGAAGCATATGCATTTTTCCTACCCAAGTCCCCCAAATCTTCAAAACCTTCGATAATGTCGTGTTTTTTACTATAATGTAATTTTTTTAATGGCCATTTCGTCACACATTAAAACGCAAAGTCGTCGGTGAGTTGTCCAATTTTTTATTTTAATTTTTAATCGGGAGAAGACGTCTTCGGCATAACCAGGGTGTATGTTTATATTATTTAAATAAGACTGTAGGGTTGAAACGCCAGGCAAAATAATCCCCTGTTGTTTTAATTTTCTATACGTCGCTGGAGATGCAAAATAAATATTCATCGCCAAATTGATCATTTCAGGATTCCATTTTTGACGGTTTTTGAAGTCCAGTTGCATTTTTAGGAAAGCAGTTTTCTTTAATGAATTTTATTTGGTGGTTTCTGTTGCCATTTTTCTAATCTTTCTTCTGAGTCGTATAATTTCAGCCCGCTGATACCGAACTTTTTTATTTTTTTTGTTGCATTCAGCCGTTAATTTTCGTTTTTTGGGATGTGGAAGAATTAACTGAAGTTGACTTTCAGCGTTGGTGCTTTAGGAGTTTTTATGCCACTGTCAGAATTTAAAATAATACGAAGTGTTGGGGACATCGTAGCGGTGACATGCAGTCATCTACAATAGCAGAATCAGTTAAATTCGAAATTGCGACCTTCATTGGAATTTGAAGTCGTTTATATGTTTTGACGTTTTTAGTCCGTCTAAGAAAAAGTGATTGCTCTTCATCACACAAAATAGAATGTCGTTCTATTTCTATATTTATAGGGGATGATCCGGTGGATGCCGCTACCACCGTAGGTGTAACCATTTTAGTAATGGGATTATCAGCTGCATCCGGATCCCGAAACGATTTTGGAATCGCATTGTGAACCAGTCTTTGTTTCAGCGATTTCACAAAGGCAGTACTTCCGAAATGGTTCTCAAAAATTCACAGAAATCCTCTGAGAACAATTTCGGCAATGAGCAACAGACTATATTGTAGACCGTCAATTTGTCCATCCTTTCACGAAATTTAAGTTGATCTCAATTGGAGTTTCGGATTTTTAATAAAGAGGCGTTACAAGTCTAGACAAGTAAAACACATTTTTAAAATAGTAGTAGGGAATCTTGTAGGATGTCTGAATTCAAATACAATGTTTCTTTTCCGAATTTTCTACGTTGAAAAGTTAGGCCGATGCGATTTTTTTAAGATTTCGACTGTAACGCCTGTTTATTTTAAATCCGGAAATCCATTTGAGATAGACTTTAGATTATTTTAAAGCCCATTCAGGCTAGAATATTATAATAGGTACATTTGAGAGCTAAGCAACTGTGAAAATGGTGAATTTTCAAAATTAGTTACACTTTCGAGAGAATATTTCTCAAAAACCGCTCCAACCATTTCGTTTAATTTCGAGAAAAGATAGACACATTCAAGTCTATAATACTATTTTTTACTCTTTGCTGTATTAAATGAGAAGAATGATCTGTAAGTAAGAATGAAGTTAATAAACTGCTTTTGTACTCGTATATGACCTTTCACCTTAAATGCAGCCATATGACGCGTAATTGCTTTATGCTGGTTAAAGTAATGTCAAACACAACAAGGGATTAGGACTGGTTACCAAGATAAGCTAGGTAGCGCGGTTAAGATTCGACATGACCTTAGTAACTTCATCTCACTCTTACTCGCGCTTTAGAGAAACGTAGCGCCGTACTAGATTCGAAAGCACAGTTATACGCAGCGCCCCCTTCTGTCAATGTCCAACACTGGCTCGAATTTCAGAACCATTGGCCAGGCCTCTAAGTGTTTATTACCCTATGACTCTTGCAATTGAGACACCCTTTATGAAGGAGTTATTTAAAATGTTAAGCATTTGTACTTCTTTAATTCACTTGAGAGTACTCTTCTATATTTTTTTATCATTTGTTGTGTGAATTGTTTTTATGCAATAAGTGAAAATTTAGAAAATTTCATGATCAAGATTTTTGTTTTGACTACTTTATTTAAATTGTTTTTTCTAGAGTATCTAGAGCAAAATAGGTAACATTAAATTTCTGATTTACAATCTGTTAAACATTTTTTTTACATAACTCAAAGTTTATTTTAACAGAATGTGTAAGTCAGTAGAATTGTAAAACAAGCAAACTGTAATTCATTTATTATCTTCTGGTAAGTCAGATGGATGCTTAGGTGTTTGTAAATATGACTCCTTACAGTGTGAAGTGATAGTCGATTGTTACAAAATTAATATCACATTTAATGTTGTTTCACTTTGTGTTTACAATTTTACAAAACACCGAAGTAGAGAATACCAATCATAATAATGGTAAAAATTCAGAATCATGTTCAGACAAGAGATTGATCTTAAATTGATAAAACAAATGAAAACACCTTGCTTGTTTTAGCAAATGATAATTGGGTTTTGTTTTTGTAATAAGTGGAGCTCGTGTAAAATGAAACATATTGGATTCATATACTTCTAAGACACCCTTCGCATAACATAGTACAGGGTATTAGTTTTGTGTTGGCACCGGTTGATACAAACTTTATGCTGTTATTTGTTGTGTGGTAGCTTTTCATAAATGTGGATCATTACATTTGTTTTAACTGACTTGTATTGTGTACTTCATTCCAGCGAGTATTTGTATGATGCATATGCCGATCGAGATAACATTCCATTGAACAGGTAAGTGTGTTGTCTTGCCTATGTGCATGCTTTAGGTGTCGCTTTAGATGACGCTGTTGTTTACTTTAAATGGAAGTAATTTAAATGTATACATCGCTACCCTTATTTTCAAAAATTTCTGTGGCCTTTGTCTTTACTTGGTGTACAAATATTGAAATCGGTATTAAAAGCAAAGCAGGCAATGTTTATTGTTGTGTGGTATACATTGCACAGTTTTTTCACCTGTTTAGCAATGTATACTGTTATAAGCTGCTAGAAGTGCTTGCAAATTGAGGCTGTACACAGTGTCTCGTTATATCACTGACCACAGTTATTTGTTTGTTATTTTAAAAAAACTATAGTATTATTGTGTTATGTCTTTAACAATTATTCTTTGCATGATTTTTAATATTTAAAACACAAAGAAAAACATATTATACATTTGTTGTTATGGAAAAAACTTTAGTAATAAATGCATTTTTGTACTATATAAGTATCCAAAGGCTGGCAGCTGTTTAAATCTATTAATATCAGTTTGTCTGTATTTATTTCTGAGACAAAGGTTAATATGCAATTGCAAATCTAATCATCAACAACAATAGATTTGTGTGTTTAATATTTAAAATGGCTGTAAATTTGTGTTACTGTTTCAAAATGGCTGAAGTAATAGTAGTTTTTGATAGAATAAGTATATTTTATAAAATGTCAACATTCAAAAATTTCTTATACTTGAATGTTAATAAATAAAATAAATGTTAATTTATAAATTACTTGGAGAAACAACTTGTCAACAAAACCAGAAAAAAGTAAATTTTATTAGATCAAGCAAATTTAGTAAAAGGAAATGATTAATTTATAAAATATTTTTTAGTATACTATTTTGTGCTAATATCAGCCAGCAAATTACTTCAAACCTCTTAGAAATATCTTCAACCGTATTAGCTTGATGCACTTTTGATGGGGGATATCAATAGGCTGAAACCAAGGTCCAAGTGATTAACATCAAGTGCACGAAGGTTTAATACCAATATAATCTAACAAGGTCATTCATGAATGGTAATATAAAACCGCCTATTAATTTAAAAAAATAAGTGTGTAATAAATTTATAATACCACTGATATGAATAAAACAATTACATTCAAGTTAAAACTTAATTTAAAAAAAATCACGCCGTTGGAGATTCATTCCAGGGCTTTTTAGTTTACCAAGCAGGTAGAATTAACTGCTGGACCACTTGAGCCCTGGTGCCTGCTTATCATATCCCATATAAAAGGTGTAAACCGCTAATAAACTAAAAATGACCGTAATCGGTAGCTGTTGATGTAAATGAAAGTTTAGATGAAATATCTCATTTAAACAGCTGGGAATGTAATACCGAGGAAAGTCTGTTTTCCCTTGTATTTTCTTATGTTCAAATTGGACTTTACATATAGGCGTTATAGAAAATTAAACTTCAAATGCTTTTCTACATGTCTACATGCGACTCTGTTACAGTTTTTTGTTTTTTTTAACTGCCATTTGTTTGTTCCAAATTTTGTTGTGAAACAGAATTATTTCAGCCAGGTTAGCCTGTCTGTTCTCGCGAAAACGTGCATGGATACTAAATTTCGAAGTAAACAAACAATCAAAAATCGTACATAACTTTATACTAAAAATGAGGAAATTATGTAAAATGTTTCATCAAGGAATTGTAAGTAGTTGTATGAGACATTCTGTTTCAGAATCTGTCAACTTTTAGTTATGTGGCAGATTTATAGTCAACTAAATACGTTTGACAGTACTGTTACAGTGTAATAGCTGATTAAATTCTGAACATTGCTGACTTATTCCGGTTTGCCTAAAAGACACCATTGAACATTTTTTTAAATATTGATAAACAAATGCTTGCTCAGTTAACCGCAATTATTGTTAAATGTATAAGCGAAAGAAGCTTAATACACTTTAAATTAAATTTCATATGTTTTCAAGATTCATGAACATAAAATACAAACTTTTGTACACAACTTGCTTGATTAATTCCTAAATAATATTTTTATTTTTCATTCAATTATGCGGATTTTAAAATAAACAATTTATTAGACAATTTGTTGGTGTTGAATCCGTAACCCCAAAGGAGTGTTGCAAGTACAAGTGTAAATGTGATAATGCTTGAGTGTCGGCTGTTTTTGCTAAGTCTTTCCACTTTTTAATTTCTTGTTACAGACAGAAGACAAAAAATAAACAAAACAAACAAAAAAAGCTGCCATAATTAGGGCTAATAATTAACACCAAGATGAGCGAAAGTTAGGTATTTAGATGGGGAATGTATGCAGTGTGCTGAACCTCAAGATTTGATCCTAATTTTAATGTATTGATAAGTTAAAGAATCTAATCCAAGTTATTTTCTAATATGATTCTGGCAGTTGAATGGAAGTATCAAATTTGTTATATTTTATTATACCTAAACATTATTTTTACTATTAAGAGATATATTAGTAACTTCTGTATAAAATTGTAAATTAATAATACAATTACAAATACCATAATTTATTAAATTTTCAAGCAGTCTCTCGAAATTGTATTTACAAAACAACTGAATATGTAAATAATTGATAGGTTTTGTCTTGTTACTGTAAGATTTTTGTACAAAGAAATATTTTATTAATAAAATTATGTTGATGGATTTCAGCAAGAGTTGTTTTAAATTAGCATATACAGGGGATTGATTTTCCAACATCAAACAAATAGCATGCATGCTTTTTTATAATGATCATTACATCAAATAAAAAGTAACACATCTTAACGTATTTTTCTATTACTAATACTTTTTGTAAATTTGTTGTAACCATATCCAGAGCTCTTGTGGAACAAAAGTCTATATTATAATTCCTAAACAATTTGCAGTTTTTTTAATTGTTTCATGGAGACAATTTTGTGTCCTTTTTGGCTAGCAGAAAGTAGACTTCCTTGCTTGGGTGAATATTTTCCATATTATTTAAGATAACTGATATGAATTCTGTGTATAAAAGACATTGATTGCCAACTCTTCGTGTATTAAAAAGGCCTTATTATTATTTTTTTCAAAAATTTCCACTTGTTCTAGTTGAATTTTTCGTTCCTATTTAAAGGTGTACTTAAATATTTTTATATTTCAACAAATTTCGCCTTAAATGTATTTAAATATTCAAAATAATTAAAGTGACTATGGAAACAGGTATACCCACGATTTCCTAGATCATCTTAGAAACAGTTGAATGACTGCTGTTACTAGTTTGCAAATGCTAAAAAATAACGGATTTTCATCTATACGAGAGGATTTCTAATTCTAAGATTAAAAAACGTTTATTCTATCTTTTTTTTTTAGTACTTCTGCAGAAATGTTCTTCTCTGTTCAAATGTGTGGGGTTCTTTCGAGGAAAACGTGCATGTGAAGCAAATTCTGGAGCACCCCTTTAATTGTTAATAATGATAAATAGTGTTAGTAGGGTTATTGTTAGTGCAGTGCTTTATAGAAGTACAAGAGCTTCGTGTGTAGAACGAAAGTTGGCAGCCTTCTTGCAAAGAAATGTTTCTGGTATATGGGTGACTTTTCAGGTTAAAGATTGTAAAAATGTAAACATTTCAGCTAAGTCACAAGTTTTTCAGTAGTCTCTCGTATGCTTCATTGAAGGTGATTCAGATATTTTTAACAAGTTGGAACAATATCGATACGAAGAGCTGATAGCGGTCTCATTTATAGTAGTAACTTTAATATTTGTGTCTTAAAATTATTTCATGGAGTCGTTGCTGCAATGAAGCTGAAAATGGTGTCTTCATTCCACACATTTACTGGCAAGGTTAGGCAATTCTCAAAATGTGCTTTTTACTTGAAGGTAACATCAATTACAAACAATTTTGAGCTAATGTTCGAATAACAATATTGTGGCAAGATGTTTTATTTTTGTTAAGACTAATCAAAATACTTAAAAACACATTATGTTCCTGAATTCCATTTAAAAATGTGTAGAATGAATTATTAATATGTGGAATACATTCATATATGTGAAATTATTTTCTGATATCGCAAATTATTTTGTGATATGTGAAATTAGTTTCTCCTATGTGAAAATATAACCACATAATTTCTGCAAGTAATAAAAAGTACTAAATTGGTGGACTACAAATCAGTATTTATTAATTTTATGCAATTTTTGCAAAATGTCCCAAATGCAACCAGTAGTGACGAACAAATTTAAGGAAATAATTTATAAGATGTGAAATTTTTATGTAATTAATGTTTCATTATAAGTGCGTAAGTGCCTAAGTTGTTTAATACTGATCTTACTACGCTTAACCAAAAATAAAACTGCTTTCTACATACTATTGTCTTTGTTTTCCTACTGAGTACGTGTTTTGCCCTTTCTCAATTGACGCGGACCTACAAATATATGTTCATCCAATCAAATGACTTCTTGCATTCTGATTGTCTAGATTTGCCTAATTATTTGTAATTGACAAACTAGGGTGGAAAGACTTAACCGTAATCAACAACCAGGTGACACATGCATTCGGTGAATAGCAGCACCAAGGAGCTCCTAAAACAACTTCTAGCGGCTGATAGGCTTAAGGGGCTGCTAACAAAACAAATAAACATTGCTTTGTTGCAACTAGGAAAGGCTTACTGCTTTCATTAATCGTATAATTTGCGTGAAATTTACTAATCAGTAACAAGAGCATTATTCATGGCCAGGGTGCAAACGGCATTGAAGTCTGATTTGTGTGTTAATTTGTTCTAGCAGTGTGAACGATAAACGTTCGAAGAAGAAATACAAGAAGAAGCCGAAGCGATATGATGGCAGAGGGGCTTATTCTGCTGAAGCTTCCAGTGATCACAGTGTTCCCAGGGATATGCCTGGAGGCTCCCACTATCAGGATGCCCGATACGCAGACATGGCTCCCAAGTAAGTTTAGGTTTTTTTTCTAAATATAGACGAACTCCCATTTCATGGTTTTTCTATATAATATAAATTTTTGTAAGCATATTTAAAAGTGTTACCAAATTTCATAGTTGGTATTGCCCTAATACAGCTAATGGAGAAGATCCTAATCATGAAATTATCATAATCTTTCGTATTCACATCCCTTATTGTATTGTAGATATTTCCATAAAATTTGATATTGCCGCCAATAGTGTGTCGGTAATGGTAAAATTAGTTTTATAATCAAAATATTGCTTAAAATGTTGCCGACTATAAAATATATGAGATTAATTTCGTATCTAAACATAAATTCTATATAGTAAAGTTTCTATCTAGTGATTTGTTTCTGCCAACATCACTATATGGGAGTTCAACTGTATAGATACACTGTTACAGCTTAATGGCAATGTTTTTGGTCAATATAGAAATATAAATTGACATGATTATAATATTTCAAAGGTGTTTTCAATTATTCAAAGATATCTCTGATATAATTGTATAATTCCTTTATTTAAAATTGTTTTGGAAGTTTTTTATATAACTAATAATATCTCAAAAAGTGTAAAATGAAAATTCGAAACACCTTATAAGATTGAAAACTACTGTATTTATTTTATCATGTCCCACTACTGGGCACTGGCCTCTTCTCTGCTACGTACTTCTCCTCAAGATAAGGCGAAATCACGTGGGGTTTACAGTTTAATGTCTAATATGAATTAATGAAATTAGTTAATAGTGCACCCCTAAAATTGGATAAGATACTTTTATTTAAATGAAAATATCAATAGAGATATCTAAATTTTGTCAGTAAATATTATTAGTTGCTTTTATTTTATTCTATCCTTTATTTCAGTTCTCTAAACGATTTCGTAAATAACATTTTATAATCAAACATATTCAAGAGATACTGGAAAGGTAAACAAGTACCACATTAAACATTTTAATATCCCTGGCCTGGTGCCGGGTAAACTCAGAGCCAGGGCTCACGGGTAATAAAATTATTTATAGGCTCAACAGTTTTATTCCTATTTATACAGGGCTAACTTAAATTAAGATACTAGATTTTTAAATATATAGAATAATAACTGAAACAGGTGTTCTAATGTAATCCCAAATTGGCCTTAGTTCGGTCCTGTAATGGAGACGGTCTTGTTGCCGGGTCGAGTGGGGTGCGGGGATCGTGGTCTGACAGCGGGACGCCACGCTCGGTTACCTAGTAATAAATGAAATTCGTTCAGGTTATCTAGGACTGGAATTTAAAAAGTGATGCGAATACTATCGGCGGTGCGGTGAACGGCTTTCGTTGTTTTCGCCGGTCTATCGCGGCTTGTTGTTGAATGTTCGGGTTTTTGCAGGAGTTGCGGTTTGTTTTAGAATTCTTAAAGCGAGTTCCAAACGAGAACACGGGTTGCCCCAGGTTAACGAGATGGTACCGCGATATACGTAGTAAATTCTTTAAACTTCTCTCGATACGGTGTTTTCCAGGTTAGGTGAAAATACGTATAAATACGTTTAAATGCTCGGGAGAAAATTAATTATAGGATAACACGTCAAAACGCGGGTTTCCCCAGGTTAAATCAGTGTTGAATGGATAGTTAAATACAGGGCAACACTTTAAGAACGCGGGCTTCCCCAGGTTAAATCAGTGTTGAATGGAAAGCAAATACAGGGCAACAATTTCAAGAACGCGTGGTCCCCCAGGTTAAATCAGTGTTGAATGGATTCCTAGGACTTTCACGTATTACGGTGGGCTGGGTTTTATTTGAACGATGCGGTTAATGTTCTCGGTTACTGGGTTGGTTTCCGGATTGGTTTCTGGACTGGTTCTGGAGCTGGACTTCCTTCTCCAGGCTTTGACTCAGAAGTTTCGGGTTCTGGACTGGTTTCCGGACTGGACTTCCTTCTCCAGGTTTCGGCTCCGAAGTTTATGAATTTTCCTCGGGAATTACTGTTATAAGGCCGGTCCGGCTGTTCTCGCTCGTTTTGGCGTCGTGTTGGGCCGGTCGAGAGTGGGATTGCTCATCGCGACTCCCAGCTCCACCAGCGCCTTTCCAATGAAACAATAACGTGGAAAGTTTCTACACAAATTTCAAAACGCGTACTGGCTGGGAACTTCGTTAAAACATACAGGGTTGCCCGCCGAAAATGAAACAGGCATGTTTTGTGACACCAAGCCTCAATTCTTCGATAAACGCCCAAACACATCAAATGAATTTGCCAGGGGGACATGTAAACGGCCATTTCTGTTCACCTATCGTCAACCCCAAAATTGGGTTTACTTTTGCCCTAAACATTTTAAATGGGAAGGGGTATCAAAAGACACGCCCTTTGAAAGCTTGACGAATTTACTTTACAGTGGTGTTTTTCTTTTTGGATTCTGTGCATTCGTTCCTGCCGAAATGCAATCCAAAGTTTCAGGCTAGTAAATGTTCAAAATGAGCACCACCAGCGTCCATACAGTAATAAAGGTTCTGTTCAAAATGTTGTCGCACATTCTGAAGCATTTGTGGAGTGATTAGAAGGCATTCGTTGATTATACGTTGTCGTAAATCTTTTAAGGAGTCGATTTGGGTTTCGTAAATTTCACTCTTTAAATGACTCCACAAAAAGAAATCTAGCAGAAATAAATCTGGTGACCTTGCGAGCCATTCAATTCCAATCCAATGACCCAAAAACCTTCGATCCAACAACTGGTGCATAATGTGAAGCAGTTCTATCCTGTTGGAATATCAAATGATCTTCGAGGTAATGATCATCGTAATATCACTTAACGTTGAATTAATGTAGTCTTGTAACAATTCCAAGTATACGTCTGTCCAGTCAAATTACCAGGTGAGAAAAAAGGAGCAATATCACCAAAAATGGCAGCCCAAACATTTAATTTTTCGGAATGTTGTTTTGTTTAATGTTCTCTGATTAGCATTTGTTCATTGATTGTACCATTTATGAAAAAAGTGCTTCGATTGGAAAAATAGACGTTAAAGCGAAAATTTGGATTATTTACTTCTAATCTCACAGAATTGCAAACGGCGGCCAAAGCCGTTTTCGTTGAGTTCTTGTAGCAAATGAATCTTGTAGAGATAAAACTTGTGGTGTTGCAAAATTCGTTAAATACTGGTTTGATTAATACCCGATAAAATAACCATTTGCCTTGTACTCAACATAGGATCGATAACAAGAACCGCGACTTCCACCGTTTTCTTACCGGGTTTTCAGCATTTCGTTTTTTATTTGCCACAAACCCGACCTCCCGAAATTTTTTCACTACAAGACATGCTTGAGATTCATATGCTCATCTGCACGTTGCTGGTTGAACAGTTTGACGCTGCTACTGGCACATTCATTGTTCTTGAAGAAAAACACAATTATTTCAACTCTTTCCGAAATTGAATGAACCATTTGAAATGTTCAAAGAAAACTACGAAATACGGCGTGACGCTGACGTTAAAAAAACATTCTAATTTTTACGCCAACGTATGGTCAATCAATGACGTCTAATCATTCAATAAATGCTCCAGCTAGAACATTTACTACTTCGACACTTTGGATTGCATTTTCGGGGGAACTGTGCTACGAATCCAAAAATAAAAATACTACTATAAAGCAAGCATTATTGAACTTTCAAATGGTATATCTTTTGATAGCCAATGCCATTGAAAATTTTTAGATTGAAAGTCATCCCAATTTTATGTTTGAAAATAGGTAAACAGAAATAGTAGTATTACATGTCCCCCTGGCAAATTAACTTGACGTGTCGGGTGTTTCTCGAAGAGTTGAGGGTTAATGACACAAAACACGCCTGTTTCGTTTTCGATGGGCCACCCCTGGCTTTACGAGCGTACCAGGAATTGTGTTTAAAACAATCCAAACTATTTAAAAAAAGTTATTTTTTATTATACCTGCACCATAATCCTTATTTAACAAACGAAAAAGCGTATAAAATCACAACGTTAAAACATGCGCGTGCTTTAAAGTTGCTAAGTAACAATGCCATCATCAACTTCTTTATTTATATAGTGATAACGAAAATAAAATTGATCGCGGGAGTCAAAATGCAAAAACATCGAATCCACCTAGCAAACATACGCAGCAAATGCTAACCAATCTTCATGTTCACCATATTGCGTCACACCATACTTTATAAAATTAATCAACATCAAAATGCTGCTCTCCAACCCTATTTTCCAGATTACGATGCATGTATAATAAAAAATAGCGGATGACGTAAGGTCTATAATTGAGCCTTTAAAGCACTAGCGACGTTAAAAGCATTCCGCTTCGCGCCGTGCTCTTAAAATCGTCGCACGTGCTTTAAAGGGTTCATTATACACTAGTACCATAATATACTATTTAGATAATTGACTTGAAACTATCTTTGCCATTTTTTACATATTTCTAACAATTGAAAGTGGTTATTAATAGAAAAAATGTCTTGAGATATATTTAGAAGAAAACCTTGCCACTAAAAAGTAACACTGTGTTCATCAGAACTGAAGGTTTTGTGTTTCCTTAAATAATCTTTTTTTTTTGTAATATTACTATTGTACTTCCACCAATAGGTGGAATTGGGTGCATAAGTTTAATAAATTTATTTAGATCGTATTTATTTTATTTTTTAAGAAAGAAAATTCTGGATACAAAAAATATACTAGTTTCTATTTATTTATTATACAAATTGTTTTGGAGATTATTTATATATAGGATGTTCCTACCCTCCATATCCTCTTAATTTTTTTTATTGGTACTTTCGTTTATCGTTGTTTAACATTTTTCAGATTCTGTACTCAAGCAACAACATTTTAAACTTCATCCACACCCTTATTCTTATGCATGTGCTTGTGTACTTGACAGCTTAATATACACAAACTTTAAATATTTCCATAGTGTCTAAATAAAGCTGCTAAACTTACATATCGTTTAGAATTTTCCCTGCTTGCTACAGCATTTAAACCTCATATTTTAAAAATATAATATAACATTCCCAGATGTAGTGTGCTTATAACTTGGTGTTGGTATCAAGCTTTAGCACTAGAAACAAACAGAAGTTACCATATATAGAAATTTAGAAAATCGCATTATCCAAAACTGAAAGTGACTAAATGTGTTTTTGTACTGCTGTGTGCTGTTTTGCTGACGCCTGTTTTCTTTAAAGGCATTGGGAGGAGTTTCCGGCAGGGGGTCCCCCACAATACCAAAGAGCCCCTACTGAGTATGAAAGACCTCCGCCGTATTACTATCCCGGAACGTAAGTACAAGCTTTCTGATTGCTCACTTAAATAGCTGCATGATGTTAAAAAATACTACCCACCGTTCTTGAAAATATACGTAGCTTTTAAAAAAGATAAAACATATGAGTTTATAGTTTCTTTGTTATTTTCTACAGAAACATTTTTTAGTACTATGCTAAACAGCAGAGTATATTGTAAGCATAGCTTAAGTATATTGTTAAATATTCTGAAGGAGCTGCTTGTTATGAAAGTTATGATTTTTTACCAAGTTTTATTGGGATGAAAAATAACAATTTGTGGTTTATTAAAAAATTAAAGATGTTGCTATTATTTCAAGTCAAATATAAATCCAAATGAAAATAGAAGTGTCAAATACAACTTTTTATGAGAAACGTTATAAAAATGTGTAGAACCAATTGTAATCTTTAAAATCCCCAATTTTCCCATGCTAAGGATCCTTTTCTTATAGATAATTATTGTAGAGTATAAAATCCCTGCAATTTTGGGAAATTTATCACACTGCTTTTGACAGATGTAGCCCCTAAAGAACTTTTTTGTTACAGAGAACAGCAGTGAAACGTGGACTGATTTCAATACGAAGATTGCATAGACTGACTTGCATTTTCCTGCTTTACACCAATATAATTATGTTAGCTTTTTAAAATTTGCTAGGACTTTAAAACCATTAGTTCATTTACCTTAGGTATAATTACTAGAAAAATTCCATTCTAAGACTTCCTTTGATATTTTTGTCTTGTCTTGTATAAAAATGCAGACCAATGGAAATTTTTGCTCAACCTGCAAGCTTTTGCAAGTATTGTGTTCTCCTAATGTACTCCCTCTTTTTGAGATTATTGAAGCGTACCTGTCCAAACATGTGTTATTTTGAACAAAGTAGATGAGGAAAGTAATTTTGGAAACATTTTTTAACGTAGTGGTTTGCTCACAAAACATGTAGGTCCCCTTTCTAGCAATTGTTACACATACAAACAGTGTCGCGTTCAACTCGATTATTTCAAATAAGCAAGTATGTGATGTTTTTGTATATTTTTGCACTGTCATATTTGTAAACAAATTTTTATATGTGCAATTTTAATTGTTTTTGTTTTGGTGGAACAGAAGACCAGTAAGGAACGATTTGCTTGCAAATATCGATGTGCATAGATATTTTCATAAAGTACTAGTGTATTTTAATAATAATAATATTGTATGTCAACGTTAAAACTAGCACGTTAAGTAATTTATCTAGATTACTAGTTATTTCTTAGTTATGAGAAGAATAAACAATTTTTTTTAAGGAAAATCAATGTGGTGGTAATTTCGGGGTTTTTTAAATGAAATTTTCGCCATTAGGGAATCATAACAACAAATATATGGAAGCTTTTTTATTTTTCACTAAGACTAGTCAAAGCAGTATTAAAATTGCTTACACATTTGTGATTTCTATTTAAAAATATGTGAAATGATTTGTTTATATGTGAAATGGAGTACTGATAATTAAAATCATTTTCTGACGCCAGTAGCACAATAGAACTTAATGATATATTTTTTATTAGACTGATCTATTTACTTTAAATGTAACTTTATGTAGGTAAAAATTCCAATACATGCCTTGATTTTAGTTCAACTATTTAATGCACTTTTTACTACTTGTATGGAATTTTATCAGCGTGATTTTGTTTTCAAATATGAGAAATTAATTTCGCATATTAAAAATGAATTTCGGATATCAGAAATGTAATTTACATATGGATAATTTATCGTACAAGTTTTAAATAGAAACAGCAAATGTTGCATACCTTAGTCTGGTCCTATTGAAAACGAAAATTGTTAGCCAACTCTGTTGCCATTATCACACTATAATAGGAAGGTTGTTATCTGTATTGTTCACAAACGTAATCCAACTAAAGCCATCATTTCATAGAGATACATGTCTTATAGGGTAATGTATCTATAAAAAAATACTTTATCCTCTTAAGTGTTTCTATGGTTCTACAAAGTTGTTTATGAACAAAACCCTATTTCGTCGTCACTAATTGTAGTCCATTCAATACATACTATTAAATTTTAATTATGCGTAATTAAAACGTCATTCCTTCCAAGTTAGAGCGATACTCTCGCTACAAAATACTTCTGGTGGGAATGTGGAATCTCAAACAAATCGGACTTTGTATAATTTGTGAAACATTAGCCTGTCGAAGGATTCAGGCCCTGAGCAGAGGGGTCGATCGAGATGTGGTAGACCCAAACTTGGTTGTTTGTTTGAGGCGCCATGCAATCTCTAGTTTAACACTTTGGTGTACCGACGTTGTGCTCAAACTAGGTGTGTTGAGTATTTAAACAAATAGATTAAGATCATGATATAAACAAATATTTCTGCCATATTCTCTTAAACTAATTTCTTGTATTTATCTAGTAGAAATTATATTTGAACGTTTATATTAATAAATTTTTAAAAATAGTAAAATGTATGCAATTTTTCATCACCCTCTAAATGACTGATATCAATCTTGCATTAACCTAGAAAATCGTAATTTTTATGTAAGGCCTGTATGACATGACACGAAATTTTTATGATATTTGTTCAAAATTCTGTCTATGAGTATGCGCAAATAGGTGCAAATGATGTTGACATCTATGAGATAACTGTCAAAATAATCATGTGACCGACGATAAAGTAGGATTCTATGAAGGTTTCATAATATTAGATTGATGCATGTGTTCGCAGCGCTGGTATTTATATATTTTGTATGAACAGGTACCAAAACAAATGAGCTGCAGTAATTAAGAACGCGAGCGAGGTAAGAGAATGTGCGCTTAGCGCGGTGTAAACACCTGGTAAAACATTTACCGCCCTGCCCTCTGTGATCATTAATGAACAG
>JABXWE010011447.1:0-22357 GCA_014611495.1 Limonius californicus | reverse complement strand
ATTCAAGATATCGTTTAGACAAATTGCAAATTCTAAGCTTTTAAACCCATAAAAATGTATTAAACGGTGTATTTTCTATTGATTCAATTCACGAAAGTTTCTTTCTTGCTAAATCATATTTATTTAAATATTGTCCAGTAACATCTTGTGATGTAAAAACGCAATTAAAAAATAGATGGATATTTATTGTAATAATTAATTTGTATCTGATTATGTAAATTTGCAAATATTTTACGTCTAATTTTATTTTATAATTTGACATAGTTTGCCATTCTTCTTGTATAATTGTAATATCAAAAATTCGTCTTAAATGGATTAAAGTATTTCCTTTTTTTATGGTATTGTATCATTTTGTTTGTCCACAATTTAAAATGTTTAGAAAAACAGTAATTGCAATATTATTCCTTGCAATTAAATGTGGCGTCAAATCTATCCGCAATTGCGTAAACTACGAGGTGTATTCAACTGAAACCCATCTTTGCTTTATAAAAAATTTATTCAACGATTTAATTACAAATAATTACATAATCACAGTTAAGGCATCTATCCCATTGTTTTACTAACCGACGTATAACCTGCTCATAGAATTCTTATGGCTGCTGATTGAAGAAGTGTTCCACAGCTATCTCTGCTTCTGCCACAGACTCAAAACGCTTTTAACGCTTTTTTCAGCGGTTCAAAAAAATGGAAATCGCAAGACGATAGATCCGGGCTATAGGGTCGATGCTCTAAAACCCTCCATTTCTTTCGTTGAAGATTTCTCTTTTACCATATTAGCAACATGAGGTCTAGCATCGTCGTGCAGCAAAATGACCCCACGCGTAAGTTTTCCTGGACGTTTCCGTCTTATTACCCGATGAAGCTGTTGAAAGCTTCATTGAACAGATTTGTATTGACATTTGCTCCAGGTTTCTTAAACTCTATCAACAAGGGTCCTTTATGGTCGAAAAAATGTTGAACTTGCTTTGTCTGTAAAATGTTGTGCTTTAAATTTCTTCTCTCTTCTTTTCGGTGGTTGTGATCTTGAAAGTTTCCACTGCATAAACGACAACTTCCTGGATGGCTCGTAGTAATGGCACCAAGTTCCGTCACCAGTAACTGTTGACCAATGTCAACAACAATGAAAATTTAAGAATGGAAATGAGGGGACTATGCATGAGCCTCCATCAGGCGCACGGTGTACTGCATTAACAGAAAACAATATGTGGAAGGCCTTATTAGAGAAAATCATCGAATTTCAATTAGAGAAATTTCAGAAATTGTTGGTGCGAGTGTAGGGTCTAGCCATAGTATTATTCGTAATCTGGGTTACAGCAAAGTTTGATCGCAATTGATTCCTCGTTTCATGTCTAATAAACAAAAATGCTTGCGAATGGGCTTATCTCTGCAACACCACACAGACTACAGGCAAAATGGTGACGTATGTAACCCAGATTACGAAAAAGACTATGGACAGATCCTACACTCGCAGCAACAGTTTCTGAAATTTCTCTAATTGAAATTCGACGATTTTCTCTAATAAGGCCTTCCACACATGCCATATTGTTTTCTGTTAATGCAGTACACCGTGCACCTGATGGCGGCTCATCCATAGTCCCCTCTTTTCCATTCTTAAATTTTCGGCACCATTCCTTCACCGTTGGGTACGCCTACGCAATACATGAATTTCCATACACTGCTTGCATTCGCGTATGATTCTGCACACCATCAGCGCATAAAAATTGTATAACCGCACGCTGATCAAACTTGGACGGATGATCAATAACAAACTCCATTTCAAAATCGAAGTTTTAAAAGTCAGAATCAAATTCAAACGCCGGAAATTTATTAATGTGTTGCTTACAACACTACTAACATTAACAAACGTCATTTGAATTATTGCATTTGTTTACAAAGCGAAGTTGATCAAAGATGGGTTTCAGTGAACAAGCCTCGTATTTATTTCTTAGGAAAAATCGTTAAATTACTTTTTCATGTTATTCAGTATAGAGTATTAGCGAATGTGAACAATATTTATGTTTTTAGAGGGTATACTGCATATGTTGTGCACAATTGCAGTATTTTTGCGACATATTTTAATGCAAATATGCAGTAGTTAACTCATATTTTCCAATCTCGGTTTATAACCGTTGTGTGTTTGTCCGCAATACTTCGCCTATTTTATTCATTTTATAAAATTTGAAAGGAAGTAACCATACACGGTAAAGAAATCAGTAAAATGTGAAGTGTTTTGCTGAATTTACGGTTAGAAGGAAACACTATTTCATTTCACCTTCTCGCAAAAAACGCTTTGTAAGTCGACGTGACCAATAAAAATGTCCAAACTCGCAGTGGTGTATTAAACAATATAGGCAATAGAAACCCTGAAAGCCATTTTGCCCTTTTTGCGTACATATACTAAAACATTTTATTTCTACGTATAGATTAAATTTAGATGTATGTGGATTATAAAGAAATAGTAAACAAAACAGTATTATAATCTGCAATTCAAAATACGCTTTTAGCAAGTTATACTACAAGAAGATGAATTTTTTAAAAGCTGTTACGTGTATTACTCTTTAACCCCCATTTCCAGTTACCCACGTTGCCCCTATAACTAAAGCACTCAGTTTTAGTACTAACAAATAATAATCTTGCAGACAATATGGTGGATTTACCTAATTTTCATAAAAGCAGAATAATACCAAGAGCCTCTAACCAATCCATTTTATAGCACACTATTCACATTGTCTTTTACATTGGCTACACTTCGTTTACAGCGTTCAGGTAGACTGTCTTAATTTCCGGGAAAGGAGGGGGAAAGTAATTTAATAATTTGTTAATGTGAAAGGTTACATTTGGTTTTGAATTCTAAGGCTGGTTTGCGATACCCTGATTTCGTTTTATTGCATATTCCCAACACGAAACCACAGAGAAAAGTACATCGAATTCTCGCCACAATCAACAAGGACACGGAAGGGAATCGATACTGCTTCGTCGTTTTAGTTGATAAAAATCAAGCATTTGACAAAATATGGCATCTAGGATTGCTTTACAAACTTAAACAATCAATCCTGCATCCTCTCTCCTCCCTTATAAAGTCCTACCTATCCGACAGGACATTCCTTATAAAACATCAAGAAGCATACACTGACCTATACCCTGTAAAATCCGGTGTGTGTACTACAGGGTAGTGTTCTGGACCCACTTTATACTCACTATGCTCCATGATATATCCCAAACGCAGTATTGCTCCCTGACTTTAACATTCCAACGGTTCGAGAAGAAATATCCAGATTCAGAACCAAATATCAGGACAAATTAAGATTTCACCCAAACGAACCTGCTAACATACTAATACAAGAAGAGGAAGAGACCAAGAACATTATACATGATATAGTTCTATCCTTGTAAAATTCATAGAGAATGTTCACTAGAATATTACTCTACATGCCACGTAATTTATAGCTTAGGTTCTTAGATTAATGGGACCTCGGTGGGGCAGTGCGAATACGCGCTGTCAGTAGAGGTCAGTGAAATGCGGTCCAATTGGCCGCGTGTTCGAACCCCGGCTGATGAGACCGTATTTCACTTAGTTAAGTTTAGGGTGCACGTTGCATGAATGTATAGTATGTAAGGGACGCCCGAATCCTCCTGAAGTAATGCGAAAGCGGTTCCAGGGGAGGGCCGCTAGTATGAATGATTAAAAAAATTCTTAGATTAAGCGCACAGAAGATGTACTAATAGTCCGTAAAAGGTCTGATTGTATAAAATAAGGATATATAAAAAAAATTCTCAACAATGGTATCAAGGCAGCAAATACATATTAAGTAATTAATAGGTACTCATTCTTAAAATCGTGCTTATTTTAAACTGTTTGTTAATTTTATTTGAAGAAAGCATAATTATGTGAAATTATTTTCAGACAAATAGAATGCACCTGTACATAATAGAAGTTTACTAATTTCTTCTAATTGTTTATTTTTTATTTCTTCCTGATTTAAAAATCCCGAATTTTCAACCCGCTCCTCTGCTTCTACAGTTTCGTATTTTGTAGTTAAAGTAGACGATAGTCATTTTTTTAATTAGCCCAGCATTCGATGGTTTTCTCCAATTAATTCGATTGAAACTAAATTAAACTAAATTCGGAGGAGGAGTGTAAAAAAAACTCTTCCTAAACAATCCATAGAATTAAATATACTTGGAAATTCCATAGTTACTTGCATATAAGTACACTATAAAAATAAATGTTTCCCTGAATTATGTGAAAAGTGACCCGTGATGTGCTAAAGTACGGTATATAAGAGTTGACAATAATAAAAAATTTGTTATAACCGGCAAATCCTTAAAAGCAGAGATAGACACAGTGATTTCATTGTCACCGTTCCAACCGTGACATTTCCGACGAAAACCTGTGACTTTGTCACGGAGTGTCACACCGTAGAAACTACTCGTACAAGGGGCTGTTGCTGTTGCGCCATGGACAATAGCCGTTTTAAAACATTTGATATGTCTACTAGATTCATCATCGGTGTTTTGGCATGGTCTTTCTTACTGCATATTAATCTAGACGCTCCGGCTTGAAATCGCCGTCCTTAATTTCGTACAAGATGTGATTATGTAGTCATGGGGCTTTGTGTACCATACATAACTTCACACAGTTTCATAGCTGCCACTAGTGACGGTCACTCTCACGAGTTTTTTCGGACGTCAGTCACAACCTGTTCCGGTGACAAGCAAATCACGAGTTACAAATGGGTTCGGTGCAGCCGCCCTGAACTGCATGATCCTATTTCGTGTTAAGAAGCATATAGACACCGTAAAGTAACATTTGGTTTTCAGAAAACTATCCTGCCATTAGACGAAAAGTATTCTAAATCTAAATAGCGTGTCAATTTTTGCTTTTCTCATTTCTACATAGATTCAACCAATACCAACCTATTCTTTCTTATTTAAACTCGTAGAAACGAATACCTTTAGCAACTTATAAATACTCAGTAGTAAATAATAAAGAATACATAAAATAATTTTATATCTATCCTCAAAGTTTATCTATTCACAGCAAATTTTATCCAATACTCTTAAATTAGAGTTATTATATAAACAAATCATTCTTAGTTAACAACATTTATTAATCATTGAAATCAAAGGTAAAAGGCAATATAAGCTTTTTTAATTTTTACTAAGGTATGTCTTACAGATGGCTTGCGAAATCACGACATTTGATTTGGTCACAGTGATTTGCTTGTCACTGGCACACGAGTAGTGACCGACGTCTGAAAAAACCAGTGACAGTAACTGTCAATAGCAGTGGCTATTGGATTGTGAAGTTTCGTACAGTACACAAAACTGAGACTGAGTTATCGCTGATTCGAAAAATTCACCTGAAATTGTACCTAATATAACCACATTTTGTACGAAAGTGAGGAACGGCGATTCCAAACCGGAGCTAATTAAAATATAGTAACACAAACCTTATCAAGGCACCCAAAAGCCAGTAGGCATATCGTATGTCCGACTGCAGAGTATTGTATGTGGCTGATACGTGATAAGCGCCGCAATCAACAGAAACGATAACGCTGTAGCAGCTGTGGATAATTTCTACGGTGTCACACCCCGTCATAAAGTCACAGGTTTCTGTCACTGAATCGTGGAGATTGTACTATATGTGCTAGAAGCAACTGCTTAAAAATCCGTCGTTGTGTATTGCTTCTGAACAGTAAGCAAACTATCAAATCCATGCATGACAGAGTTGAAATAGTTATATGGGGCTTAATCGCGTTTGCTTTTAGAACAAAAGGTTCATATCTTTGTTTAGACAAATTGACGATTACAGTCATACAAGCACGTGGCAAGTCTGTGTTAGAATATAGAATGTTTGTAAAGTTACACGACCGTCCAGATCAAGTTGGGATATTTTCATTGAACGCTGTGGCGCTGTTGCCCCGGAAGCGCCGGATTTTCTGCCTAATATATGTTACGGGCTAACAGAGATTCAGAGAATACGTAGTAGGTATAAAAAGAGATTCAAATCTAAATTTCTATTACTAAACTTGGGAATATTCAGTATTAACTCGGAAATGTATAGCGTTTGTAAAAACGATTTTATAACAAATAATATTTCGACATTAATATTAGAATAATTTATGATATAATAAGCAAATAAACGTTTTTCATCTATCAGTATACAAAATCCAAGTGCCGATTTTCAATCTCGACTTCTTGGAAAAGTTCGTAAACCTCTAATAATTTACTTGGAGTACGTACTTCATTCTACCTTTTTCTTTCCATTCATTCATACTGCCCCCCACCCACCCAACCTCTTTCGCGTTACTTCAGGAGGGTGAGGGCGTCCCTTACATACTATCAATTCATGCCACATTCACGCTAAACTTAACTAAGTGAAATAATGTCGCCTCAGCCGGGGTTCGACCATGCGGCCAATAGGCCGCATTTTACTGTGAGCTCGACTGACATGGCGTATTCTCATTGCCCCACCGAGGTTCCTACTTCGTTCTACTTGCTAAAATATGTTTAAATTATCATTTCATTTTTGAATAGTTTTTGTCCTAATTATAACGACTTACTAAAAATAAAGAAATATGGCTACTGTTATTTGTAGTCATACATTGCATCATTAGTAGAAGTTATTGCAACTGCCAGTGTGAGTCAAGGCCGAGTTTATTTTCATCAGATTTACATACTCTTGTTAAGTGTCTTGCTGGCTTCCCTGCTATAGAATGAAATACACTCGGTAGACTACATTATTTCTAAATACACATTTTTGAAACTTATACCTAATGTTCATAAGGAATAGCGAATGAAACCGAACTCTCGTAGAAAATTTGACAACAGTAGACAAACCTTTTATATAACAGGCGAACTTTTATTAGGAGGAAGCTAATTTTCCCATTCTGAAGTTAGTTGCCATGCCTATCTTGAGTCTAGTAGCTTAGTTTGCTCATTTTCATTGGATACTTCAACTTTAGACAATTCTCTTTCAGGAAGAAGAGAAAACGTTATATGGGGATTCTTTCTGAGCCTTAAAGGAAACCAAGCAAAACACTTTGCTTTTAATGGTTTTTTCCTTGATATATATATATATATGTTGGCTTTCAATTTAAAATTATTACATTGTAAAATAATTGTAACACGCATATGACACAATGTAAATACAGCTGATTCGACTCTCTTTGCTTTGCTTTAAAATGTACTGTGGTAATATTTGTAATTTTAATACTGTTTGCACTTTTCTTGTAAACGTATGTTAAATTTCAACATTCCGGCTGAATTTGATTCCCAGGGAAAGTTTTGCTACACTGGTAAAAATTACATTATAAAAGCTTTCTTCAAATAGCTAATTGGAATAGCAATTTCCGATTATAGTCAAAATTCCAAGTTTAAAGTCGATTATGAAATTATTTTTTCGGGTGTGGCCTTTCAAAGTTATTTTCAATAGAAGTATTCTTTCGAAAGTTCCTACTTCGAATTCCTTGTATACAGGTTTGAATTTGAAAATGTACGATGTGTTCTTATACCTCTGGAAGTAAAATAGGTATTAAAGTTTTCTAGAAATCGTTTCTACAACATGGAGCGGGAATCATTATGACACTTAAAGTATCATTCCCCGTTTAACCCTTTGGGCATTAGATACCTCAACAAAATATTTTTAAATGGTAACACCCAGTTTCGGCCTAGGACATTCGGGCGCGGCCGTAAGGGCGCCGCCGTTAGGGCGCTAGACACAAGGGCGCGAAGACACTAGGGCGCGAGCCGTTAGGGCGCAGAGACACTAGGGCGCGAGGACATTAAGGCGCGAGCCGTTAGGGCGCGGGACACTAGGGCGGTAGACTCGGTGTTATAACTTTGTTACTCACCTGTATTTATAATAACTATGTTCAAAATGATTTTCGTTATTCTCTACGCAATGGTAAAAACTACTCTCAAATTCTCTCCGAAAGTTTTGGAAGGTTTGTTGCGGAATAGCTCGGAACTCCTTAACTATTCTTTGTCGTAGTTGTGCGATGGACTGAAGCTGAGTTTTGTAGACGACAGATTTTAAGTGACCTATAGAAAGAAGTCTAATTAGGTCCAAATCTGGAGATCTTGGGGACCGTTCTATTTTTCTAAAACGAATCGGAAGAGAAAGGTTAATACTATTAAATAGAATTTTGTAAGAGGTTTTCAATGAGGTATCACAAAGTGGGGGTACCGTTTAAAATTGTTTTTGTTGGAGTAGCTAAAGCCTAAGTTGTTGAATGGGGAAGGTTACCTTATGAGTCATGATGATTCCCATGTTGTAGAAAAGTTTTCTATACAAGTTCAATATGTATGTTAGTTCTAGAGATATTATAATACATTGTTCGTTATTCAGCTGACACTCTGTATAGTCAGTAATTAAAATACAGTAAAATTTATAATTAATTATATTTTTGCTTTTTACATTTCTTTTCCGTAGTTTCTTTTGTAATTACTAGTTGCGTTTATTTTTGCTTATTTAAGGCTGTGCAAGTATACAGTATTTAGATCGCTACTATTATTATATTTGGCTTACCTATTTGAAGTAGGTATTCGTCTATATCTATACAAACAAATTTTGGAATATGTTTTCCAAACTATGTAAAGAAAACAAAAGTTGTAAATATTGAACGTTAACACTTGATTAAACTAAGATGTCTTCTTAATAATTTAAAATAAACATCATAAGTTTATATACTATATTTATTATACCGGTCAGCGTTCTTTTGCCTAAAACAAAGAAGATTCGCCGCTAGTGCAAATGTAGTTACAGTAAATTAAATAAATACATTTTTAACTTAAACGAATTGCCATAAAATAAAACGTTATCTAACAGATGCAACTTCCTTTTTGAACATGCTACTACTGTTGTTGGAATTACGCTCCGCAATGTGTTTGCCGTTGTTACACATACAGATGTCCATGTGAATTAAGAGCAAAAATTAATGGTTTTTAAATTAATTTATTACAAAAATGGTCCAGTTTGTAGCGTGAATATTCATCACTGGCAAAGAACTATCTCCGCTGTGTGTTTAACATTAACTAAAAAAGGTTTTATTTACATGTTTTCCTTAAATGCTGTTTTTCCTAGCAAGCACATCCTTACTTTAGTAGCCTAAACATTCAGCAGACTAGAGATAATCCATACCGAGATTTTTTTGCTACAGTTTCAACCATAAACGCTCCGGCTAAATCACAGTGACAAAAACCTGTGTTTTTGAGTCATCGTTCCTGTTATTGTGCATAGACAACACTCCGCTTTAAGACATTTGATATGCCACCTGGATTCATCAGTGCGTCGGCACTATCTTTGTTGCTGTTTTTTATTTATCTGTTCTGACTTGGAATCGTCTTGTCGTATCGTTATATTATGAACAGCTATGAACCAATGATGGCGTAGTCACGGAGTTTTGTGTACTTTAGACACTATAACCACCAACAGTGAGATCACTGTCACAGGCTTTTTCGGACGTCGGTTACAGCCTGTGACAAGCAAATCACTGTGAAAAATTAACACGTGGTGATTTCGCAACCCATCTCTAATTTAGACTAATATCTATTGCCGCTATCACCTTCAATATTTGTTCCATTGGACGGTATTTTCATTTAATCGCCAAACGACATGTTTATATTCAACACTTTTTATTATCGACATTATAGCATTTGAAATTTTTGTATTCGACATTATTGTATTTTTTGTATTCGAAATTAAAATTCAGTTCACAAAATATAAGCAATGGGTATAAAAAGATTATAGATACAACGATTGTTTATTGGTTAAACGTTTTAATTTCGAGTGTTTACTAAATTGTATTTCCCGCTTATAGCGATTAGTTGTTCCGGAATCAATGAACAAAATTTCAAATATTTTTAACATTTATAGTTGTTTGATTTAGCAAGTACTTGCGGTAAGCAAACTGTATTTAGAAACATCTATGGAAAATTATAAAAGTGTTGCCAATACTCTGGTTCTTCTTAAGTCACAGATCTAATCGTAACTGTTCCAGTTAAATCACCGCGATTATATCCTGTGACTTTGTGACGGAGTGTGACTTCGTAGAAACTATCGGGAGCTCTTGCGGCGTCTTCCTTCCCGTTGATTGAGGCTTTTATCACGGATTAGCCACAAACAATATTTGTATTTAAAATATTTGATATTTGCCTGCTAGATGTATTGGTGCTTCGGTATTGTGTTTGTTGCTGTAGCTTATTTAGTCTGTTCGATTTCGTATAAGACGTGTTTATAGTATGATCACCTTTGGGTAAATTATTACCGTTATGCGTAAAGTATGAAACGCAGTTTCATAGCTAGAACTAGTGACGGTCACTGTCACGGACTTTTTCAGACGTCGGTCACAACCCGTTCCGGTGACAAGCAAATCACTGTGACAAATTACCAGGTAGTAATTTCGCAAGAGGCGGCTAGAAGTTAGCGCGTTAGACTTCTGCGCTGAAGGTCCAGGGTTCAATTCTCAGTACCGGAACATCGGTTTTTTAACGGCCGTTCTCCCTAGCAAGGCAATGGCAAACCAGCGAGATATTCTACCTAGTAAATCTTCTCTGGAGTAGAAGTGTTTAGACTTCCCATGGTTCGAAGCTGTAGTTCCTCTTTGTTTGTGGCACTCTAAACGCGCAACACAGGCATAAGACAGAAATCGCTACGTCGCGAAAGAGAAAAAACACTCTAAAAAGAAGATTTCGCAACTCAGCTTATTTAGACTACTATCAATTTACACTATGACGTTCAATATTTCCTCCATTCGACAGTATTTTCATTTAATTGCCAAACGACATATTTGTATTTATAAAATACTTTTTATAATCCACTATATTGCATTTGAATTTTTTGTATTCATTCGAAATTAAAGTCCAATTCACATAATATAAACCCTGGTTATAAGAATATTCCGAATATAAAGAGCGTGTACGGGTTAAACGTTGCATTGTTTACTAAACTGCATTTCTCTCTTGTAGCGATTATTGGTCCCGGAAACAATGCGCGAAATTTCACTGTTTTTAACATTTTTAGCTTATGTTATTTAGAAAGTACTTATGGTAAGCAAACTGTAGTTAAAAACATCTGCTGAGTATTATAATAGAGACACGGTGATTTTCCTGTCACAGGTCCAACCGTATTCCAGTTTTAAATTACAGTGACAAAAACCTGTGACTTTATGGAAACGTTTATAGAAACTATCGTGAGTTGTTGCAACGTCGTCCTTCCCGTTGATTAAAGCTTTTATCACGTATCAGCCACCTACAACACTCCGTTTAAAGCATTTCATATGCTTACTGGATTCATTGGTGCTTCGGAGTTCTCGTTCCAGTATTTTATTTAGCCGCCCGGGCACGAGATCTTCATTCCGCAATCTCGTACAAGATGTGGTTAGATTATGAACAGCTTCGGATAAATTATGTGAGCCAGTGGCGGCGAAGTCACACGGTTTCACAACTATCGCTAGTGATGGTCACTGTGACAAGCTTCTCGGACGTCGTTCACAGCCCGTTAGGGTAACAAGCAAAATACTGTGCCAACTCACAGATTGCGTTTTCACGACTCATCTAATTCATACTAATATCTATTTTAGTTGAGTCAAATATTTGATTAATTCATTTTTAAAAATAAGCAAAACATGTAGAATAGTTTAAACTTTAAATAACCCATATATGAGTTGAAATTAGATAACTAACTTTATTACCACATACTGATTCGAATAGTTTTCCTTATTAATCACAGATACGGCGGTTTCACCATTGTTAGTTGATCTTATTTTATAGATATGTGTATTACGATTTGGTATCTTTCCTCTTCTGCATCATTAAGGTTTTTTGATTATCTAAATTAGTAATCAATGCAAATATGTAAAAACCGTAAGTAATGTTCCATTTCTCTTTAAATATTATTGTGCCAATTTTGGTTGAGTAAGTTTCTTAAATAAGCTAATAGCAGAACAAAGGAACAAAATGGCGTTAAGTTGCATGTTTTTAAAATACAGAAACGTTTAAACTTCCGCATATTCCGCGGTGGCATTAATAAGTGGAGTTTCAAAACACAATGATACATTTCGGATTCATGCAGCGTTTCATTATGTACCCATTATCGGTGTGATTTATTTATAACTAGGTACAATCATTAATATCTGACAGTGATGAATAATTCAATTACAATATTGCACAATCTCGTTTCAGCATTTATTTTTTCTGTTGTAGCCACTAGCGCACGAAGGGGCACGTTTCGAAAATAACTTTCACCACAATATGATTACGTTTTCGCAATATCTTATCTTCTGGTTTACTTTGAATTGATAACATTATATTAGCAAAAATATTATTGTCTGATAGAAATGTCTGATGCATTAAAATCTCCGCACAGCAGTTCAATGATTTGTTAAGAATAAGTGTGAGTATAAAACATGACTTTAATAATCTCGGAAATTAGAAAAACCTATCAGATACAGACAGCAACATCCTCAAGTTCAAACACTTCCACATATAAGTACAGTAACATTAATTACGAATACAATGCACGTAGCGAGCAGGTTCTTCATTTATCTAGGAATAGCATAAATATCCAATGAGCATTACAAAAACAAGAGTATAGATAAATATAATTAATGTGATTTTCATTAAAAATACCGAGATAGCAAACGCATGCACGCGAAAATTAACTAATTACAAAGAGGTGGCGGAAGGTGCGAAAAGCAACCTAACATAAACTTTCATTGCGGTGTCAGTGTACATGTATGCTCGATGTAGGGCCTCCTTCATGGTCTGACTGTTAATTCCGAGCCAATTTATGAAATGGTTCTGTAATGTATGCAAAACGAGCTCGTCGGCGCCGTCTTTGACGACCGCTGACTCCGATGGATGATGTTGCCAAGCGCTTTGTGTGAAACTGCTGGGGTGCTGATTGATATATTCAATTTAATAATACCTTCAAAGGTAGTTATGTAATGAATAGGTGTCGTGGATAGCTACACGTCGAAGTCAATTACATACGATTATTTTCATTTGCCAGCGGTTAGTAAACTATACTTCAAGGAGATCATAGAAGAAAAAGATTTATAGATACAAGTATAAGAGGATATGTAATTAAAACCAAGAAGCCAAAAAAAACAGTACATATATGGGAAAACGATTCGTAGAAGTTGTAGAGCTGCAAAACAAAAAAAAATAGAAAATAATCAAAACTACACAAAACATTAATTCCCCTGGGTTTTTTACCATACACAGTTGGGAAAGGTACTGAATAATGCAAATACCTCTATTACGGTTAACGCGATTTCGACAAAATTTTCTACGTGAAGGTTATATGGGTATATGGCGAATACAATGAAGATATTGGCGGTTTAAAAGGACTTCCGGTCTAGCCGAAAATTACAAAAACTGTTGTATTTTAAATAGAATACCCTGTATATACAAGACTCGGGAAGCAACAGCTATGAGGAAATGAAGAGAAAGGTCTTAGATAGGGGAAAATGGAAATCTGCGACAAACCAGTCCTAGGACTGACGACCATGGAGGAGGGGACCCTGTATATTGTTTGATATTTCGATAGAACTTGCTTTTGCTAGTTTATTGACATATGGTTTCACCCGTGATTTGTAATAATTCTAGAAATATAAAACAATATCTTTTTATTTTTTATTCATTCATACCCCTCCCCCCGAACCGCTTTTGCATTACTTCAGGGAGGTGCGGGCGTCCCTTATCTATCTATCCATGCATGCAAGATGCACCCTAAACTTAACTAAGTGAAATACGGTCGCCTCGCCCGGGGTTCGAACAAGCGGCCAATCGGCTGCATTTCACTGTGACCTGGAGTGACAGGACATGTTTGTGCTGCCCCACCGAGATCCGTTCGTAATTGTAATTGTAATCTAGCTTCTCTGAGAGAAGCCTAAACAATTTTTCCTATAACTGCTTGATTTTTTCATTATTACCTTACTAAAATAGCCTTGACAACGGTACGGTAGGAAACGTTTACGATTTAAAAAAAATAACACTTATGTTTGTTGTTTACAGAAATGTCAAATCGATTTAATGGGATAGTATAGTATAGTCAATTTTTTATAAATTTTAATAATATTAAAAATAATATTTTCAGTTGTTTATAACACGTGCTAAGAACAATTTTATCTATTTACTAGTGCATATTTCTGCACTCAGCTTTCGGTTTCGTACATTAAATTCTGCACTTGTATGTATTGAATAGTTTTCTGCACTTGTTATAAAAATAACTGTTGCAAATTTGTTTAATTGTGCTTTGTTTGCGTTGTATTGTATTGTGTTGACGTTTGATTAACAAAAATTTAGAACTTCTAGAAAATCAAATTGTTCCTACTCTTGAGGAAAAAGAGGAATTACCTAATAATATTTGGTTTCACCAGGACGGAACACCCCTGTATTACGTACAAAATGTTTTAAATCATATGTTTCCAAATATGAGGATAGGGCGCAAGGATTTTATTGAATGGCCCCCTCGTTCCCCATACTTGAATCCATCGGATTTTTTTGTCTGGAGACATTCAAAACCTAGAATTTATTCCGAACGACAAACTAATTTAAAAAAGTGGAGCATCTGGTTATTGTAACTGAAAGATTTCTACATAGACTTGGTTATAGCCAAGAAGTAAATGATGGTCATTTTGAACATCTTCTCAGGTGATGTTATTTGTATTATTTATTTGTTTTTATTGCTTCTGTTGTCATGTCTTGCTAGGCAATAAAACTAATTACTACTGCTATCTGCTACTAATTAATCGATTTGTTTTAATTAGTGTGGAGCCGGCCTCGGTAGTCGAGTGGTTAGCGCATTTGCCTTTAGATCCAAGGGACGCGAGATCGAATCCGACCGAGGTCGGTGAGATTTTTCTAGCGGGGAAAAATCTGAAAATGCGCCTTCTGTCGGGTAAGAAGTAAAGCCGTGCGTACTGAAGTTGGAATTACCCCAGGTAGGCAAAATGCATAATGCGGGTGTACAATAAGGCAATGATGGCTGCGGTGCTTAGAGAGGTTTGGAGTATTGGAGTATACAAAAACTATGGGAGGAGTTGTAAGGTGCTAATATAAACCCTGTATATATCAACACCGTTAAATAACTGTACGAGAAATATCTGAGTAAAGTGAAAATTGATGGTGAATTTCTGATTAATTTCTTTGTATGGAAGGATTAAAACAAGGATGGTCACTCTCTTCGACACTGTTTAAGGTGTATTCAAACAAATCCCAAAACTGACAAAAAAAGTAAATATATGGGGATACGTATTAGAGACAATCCGCTCTACACATTATTGTTTGACGACGGCTAGGTGATTCCCGCTGATGATATACAATACCTATTAAGAAAACTGGTTGAAGAATATGGGGACTAATACTAAACAGCGGACAAGGCAGTCAAGAGTCAATACAATTACTGAACTCGGTCCTGAGGAGTAAGGATATCACCAAACATACAAGCAAGACAATCTACAAAACCACCACAGAGAGTATTACAACATATGGGTCTGAAGTATGCGTTATAAAGAAAAGGGTGGAAAATAGACTGGCTGCAGTCGAAATGGACTTCTGAAGAAGAAGCTGTAGAGTACCTAAACTAGATAGGGTAAAGAATGAAGCTATAAAAGAAAATTGGTAGTAGAACACTCGGTCATAGATACAACTGAAAAAAATAAACTGTTATAGCACGGACAATTAAACAGTTGCTAAATTGGGTTCCACCTGAAAGAAGGAAGCGAGGAAGACCACCCACTAGATGGAAAAAGAAAGTGGAGAAACCCATGAGATTCCATGATTTGGAAGGAGATTGGGAGTATCTGAAATTCCTGATGACAAAGAAACGAAAGGGAAAGCTGTAAAATATGGCATAAATGTATTTTTTTAAACTAATAAGTACTAATTACGAAGCATTGTTGTTAAGCGTTTTGTTCAATATTTCTAGAATTCTTGAAAATTAATGCATCAAATCTTTTATCATTGAACTCGCAAAAACAATTTCTATTAATATATCAACTTATGTGTGGTATTCCATTTAAATTAAAAAAGTTGATCTAATTTCAGGCTAAACCGGAAGTCCTTCTATACCGCCAATACAGTCATTGTATCAGTCATTTATCGGAGTCTTCATGTACAATTTTTTGTCGAAACTGTGGTTACGATGGTGGAGATATTTGCATTATTCCGTATTTTTCCCCAACCTTGTATTTCAATACAATTACAAAATATGATTAGCCTGCTAGTATACTCTGCGTTGTTTTCAGTGGTTTACAAAATGTTCTGTTCGGTAAAGTCTCTTAAATAGAGCATCTCGCCTACCCTTCGACGTTCCGGCGTCTTGCTTATCCAAGGCTCGAGGTGCGGAGAGGCGTCGAAGTTGTGATGTTTTGGAAACAGAATGCGGTAACATTCGCTTTCGTCAGGGCGCGGAAGGAAGGTCCGCCGTTTCGTCTGTAATTTTGCTTATATTTCTTCCCTCCCTATACGAAACTATTCCTAGTTTTTTTGAATAGGGTATTTGCCATTGCGTCACAGTGTCTAAAACGCGTTCTAAAATCCAAATTTTTGGTCGACGTGACGATTCCAGCATTCGTAAAGGGGAGTTTTTATTTTGGTCGATGTGTACGGATCGGTAGTTCTCGGCGAGGACGTTTTAGAGGGTTTTCAGTTTTGGTTCGCCGTGTTTACCAGCATTTCTGCCTAGCAGTTCAAGATTTTGCGTGGAAGTTTGTCACGGATTTGTGACACATAAACAACGGCATGCCCTGGCGTAGCTCAGAAGAGGAGGGCGAGGGGTTCCTTTTATAAAATACACCGCGCTTAAACCTGATTAAATTCGGGAGAAAGTCGTAATAAGTGAGGGCGCCAACGGGTATATCACTAGATCCGGCACTGCTCAAGCTTCATGTTACTTTGAACGTCCAATTCGAAGGTTGTGCGTGATGGAACTTACCTTTTCGCACAATTGTTCCTAAAAAAATGTGAATTTGCTATCCCCGTAAACAAAGGGGCGCAACAATCACTCCCAGCTGTCCTTACAGGAATCTACTCATTACTTTTAACAGAGATCATGATAAAGTAGTACAAGGCATGTAATTAAATTAAAGAAGCGGACACAATACACGCAAAGTGGTTAAATGATTATAATTTGGTAACGAACAAAGATAAACATTATTTTAAGGAAAACACAGTTTGAAACGAGCAATCTTAATATGAAACAAGGTTACACACAGGCGAACCCAAAACAATTAAATCTAAGCTAATAATACCTGAAAAAAGATACTACAGAAAGACCTTGTACACGCAGTGTTTTCTTATATCACTAAAGTCTTCGAAAAAAAAACATACAAAATATAAACTAATTTCACAAGATCTCAAAATTAACGGCGTCGTCTCAGGGGGCGTCCCCCTCGGTAAACTAAATGTAGCAGCTGAAGCGTGGCTAACAAAGGTTTTGAATATTTACTTTGTTCGATGGAAAATTGGCTCTTCAGGTGGATGTAAAGCTTGAATCAGTCCCTGGGTGTAGTGGTGGAGTTGTTACAGAAAACTTCTCTCGAAACCACTTGCTTTTGGCAGATTTTTCAATATTCGGCCATACGACGAAATTTCCCAAATCGGTACTTTAAGCGATATTTTCGGGATTTTTCGGAAAACCGAATACTCCCCTTTTTCGGACATACCGTGAATGGTACCGCAGAAATCGAAGTAATTACCTATTGGTAAATTACACTGAATAACACTCAGGTCGAGAGCTAGAGCCTGACTTCTGTCTTCACGCCGCACTTAACAGTGTGAAGACTCGGGTTAATGCTACGTTTGCAGAAAGATAAGTAAACGTCGCGCATACAGGGTGCGTTCAATAAAAGCGGCCGAATGTCACAAGTTGTTCCAACTCGTCGATCCACATCAAAAAATTTAATTTATTTGGTAAAGATACAAATCACGGTAATTGTTCAGTGAAAAATTGTCAAAATCGAAAGTTGAGCTTCCGATTTTATCGAAAAATAAAAATACGTCCACATTTAGTTAGAAGATTTTTAGCATTAAGATCCCATGGTTGCAAGCCCGATTGGGAAATTGTGTGTGGTGGGTTGCAGACAAGATTTTTATAAATCTGCATAGTTCTGCTTAGGTTTCGAACCCAAGCCAGAATCGACGTTCTACTCAGAAAGCGAGCGCTGTATCAACTGAGCTACCACCACACTCTTGCAATATAATAAAAATTAAATAAGCATGTAATTTTTGAGCTATTGTTGATAACTCGAATTGTCGATAACTCAAATTATTTTTGATTTATCCTCTACTTCGACTTATCGAGGTTCAACTGTATGTTGTAACTTTTTCGTCCTTCCGCAATTTGAAATATATTGTTGGATACCCGGTGAGGATATGCCACACAGATGTTTAAGCAGGAACTTCTGACACCAGGGCAGCTTTGACTTAGGGAGGCTCCGTACTCCTTTGGAAGTGAACCACTAGAATCTTCTTCGAAGATACAGGTGAACTGTCACACTAGTGATTGCACTTGAATTATAGCAGAACCTTTAGCGTAGAAGTACAGATGGACTGTCACACTACGCAGCACTAACACCACAATAGAATCTTCTTTTTACTAAAGATGCAGGTAAACTGCCAAACTACTATAACCCTTTGTAATCGTTGAGTAAAACAATGGATAATTGTAATTACATCTGATTTATTGAGCACACACACGAGTATAGGTTTCTTACAAGTAACCGTAACAAGTCTTAAAAATGTACTGATTTTAGCTTGGGAGCGAGCTCCTTATATACGAAAAAGAGGGTTGTTTATCTTAATGGTGACATTAATGGGGTGATAAGCTCTTAATTGCAGTAGGATTCCAAATTGCTGCTAATGTGGCTGATGCAACACCTCTGGGGTTAATGAAATTTTGGCATAATTTTTAAATCTAATGCAAAATTTTGAAATATTAAAGTACCTACATAAAAGTCTTAAAGTATGATTACATGGTATGAACTCTTAATTAGTTAAAGGTAAGCTTAAGTATTTTATTCTTAACTTAGTCAATTAGTTCTGGATAACTTTAATATTTGAGTCTTTTGGAAGTATTTCCAGAGACCTAGTGGATCTTCGTCCGGAGATTTTGGATGGTGGTTGAGTGATCGGCACCGTTGTCATGTAGTTGAGTGGTACCATTTCAGCTTCGTAGTGGACCAGCGTTGGTGGAGGTGTAGATCTAGCATTGTGCGATTGGTTATAAATTTTAATGCATGGTAGGCAAGTTGATTTAAGTCGTGCCATCGGGTCACGTGGTTCTTTAGTGCAACATAAATATTTTTGAAGAATAGTGAATAGTCCAAGCCATTTGAATAAATTATACAGGAAAGTTAGTGTTACTACTCCTGCAAGAAATGTGAGAATAGAAGTAAACCAACTGGTGTGTTTTATGATAAAAGGTTTGTTCAATTGCTGCTGCAGTACTTCGTCGAATTGATGTAGCTTGTGTTGGACAAATTTTAATTCGTCTAAGTTTAAGTTTGTTATTCGTATTGGTTCTAGTTTGATTGCTTCTAAGGTGATATTGTCTTTAATTTTTACACAACAGTCATCTTCTGTTATGTCTGTTATTGGAATGGTATTCGTAATATTTCCTGTGCCTAAGGTTGTTTGTGCCGATAAAATGGTGTGGTCAGTATATGCCTTGCAGTCGTCATTTAGATCTAATAAACCGACCTTACTAATGGTTTCTTCATAATTGATTTCGTGACACAGAAGGTTAAGTGTCGTTGGTTTGGATAGCACGTATAGCCATTGATTGTCTGCCGTTTTGTGCCATAATTCTATGTCCGCGTATATAGTTTTGATGTCGCATGTCCTTGGGATAGTGGTTGTTGTTTTGGAAAACAGCAATACTTCGCATACGGGTTGATCCGTTCGTTCTGTGTTAGAGATGTCCTTGCAGATCCATTGATTTGGTAGGTATTCCATACATTTGTTTAAATTATTCAACATAGAGTACATTGTTCTCGTGAGTGATATTAGGAAGTAAGATTGGGAAGGCTCTATATAGGAATAAAGATTGGGATCATCGCGATGTGGCGTTGGTAATGGATGCAATTTATATAGATTGAATGGTAAAGTATTTACTAGTGGAATTTTGAAAGCAATGATATATAGATTTTTCTTGATAAATGCTGATATCTCTATCATTTTGTAATAATTGTAGGAGTTTGTTAAACTCGGTTCTAAAGGAAGCGTGAATTTAGTTGAGATAGCTTGTAATTCTTTAAAAAGATCCTCGGGGTGTAAGATTTCGAAACTAATTATACCATGACGAATCAAAGTAAGACTGTTCAAATAATTTTTTAGAATTTGATTAATTTCATCTGTCATTTCAACGAGCGTTAAAATATGTGACGCTACGTTTACCTCAAAGTCTAGTTTTTCTTCGTTATTTGATGTTGTACGCATAAAGTCGTTAAAACCTCTTAAATTTTTGTTCATTATTTGTGTATTTTTGTCGAGTTCTGTTAATGAGTTGTTAAAGTTTGTGATTGTTGATGATATAATTCTGACTTGCTGTTGCATAAGTGTATGCGTTTGTCTTTGGTCTGCAATTAGAGAGTTTATAGAGTCTGTATAAAATTTAGCATCGTCTGCATCTGGTGTGCCGAAAAGCCATTTAATGCCTTCTCCTATGCCATTCATTATGCCGCGTTTTGTTCGTTTAGCGTTTTTATGTAAATGTGCAATAGTTGCGTAATCTGTTTTTATGGAGTCGAGTTTATTTTCAAGATATTTGAGTTGATTAGTGCAATGTAATTCGATTCGATTTTTTGATATTAATGGAGTTGTACATAGAGTTACTGTTTTGTAGTAGAATAAAATAGAAGTGTCAATTCGATTCTTAATATGTGTAAGGTTAAAGTAATTTAGTAGTGCAAAGTTTTGGTTGCTCAATTTGGCTTTACCGAGGTGAGCGTATAAAAGTCCGCTAGAAGAATCAATTGGTTTGATTTGGTATGACAGTGTCATTGGGAGAATCAATAAGAGGAAGTGAATAGTCGTTGTTGTCTGTGTTGGCTTCATTTTCTGAAGATGATGTGGTGTCTGAAACATAAGGTTTCAGTAAGTTGAAGTGATATGTTTTTATTTTGTTTTTTGATATTTGAATTGATGCATTGTTATTTTCGTGAATTTGTATAATTTTGTATGGTCCAATATATTCTGGTTTTAATTGTTTGCTTGTATTTTTTGCGGTAGCGTTATATAGAAGCACTAAGTCGTTTGCTTTAAAATCGTATTGTCGACTATGCTTTTTATCGTAATGAGTTTTGCTTTTAATTTTTGATTTTATTTGGTTTTCTTTTGCGGTTTCTCTAATTTTCTGCAATTTTGATGTTATTTCTTGGGCTAGTTGAGAATAATGAGGTTTTTGTTGTGGATTATTTAGAAGGTTAGGGATTTTGGGTTGTTGGCCAAAAACTAATTCGTATGGTGTTTTGTGAGTAGATTTATGTAAGTGTGAATTATATGAGTAAATAGCAAAATTTAGAAATTCGTCCCAGTTATCGCCATCTTTTGAAACGTAACATTTGAGGTAATCCTTGAGGGTTAGGTGTGTACGTTCTAAAGCTCCATTTGTTTGGGGGTGATATGGGCTGGTTAATTTGTGTTTGACGGTAATTAGTTTGTTAATTTCTTTGAATGCGGCAGATGTAAACTCTTTGCCTTGATCGGAGAGTATTGAATCGGGAAATCCGAATTGGGTGCAAAATTTTAGAAAGTTAATTGCAACAATTTGTGCATTATGTTCGGGAATAGCGTACGCTTGGATGAATTTAGTTAGGTCGTCTTGTAATGTTAGAATAAATCTGTTTCCATTAGGTGTTTCAGGTAAGGGACCAACAATGTCCATTGCTATTTGTTCGCAGAATTTGGAAGAAGTAGTGGTAATTATCATTGGGCTCTGATTAGGCCTGAAATTGACCTTGTGTTTCTGACAAACATCGCATTTTCGGATATATTCTTGAATGGAATTTTTCATTCCGTCCCAAAAATAGAAATTTTTAATATTTTCGTACGTTCGTTGGAAACCTTGGTGTCCAGCTAGCGTGCAATCGTGAAATTCGTTTAAGATTCTTTTTATTTCTTCTGGAGAGTTAATGAAAGTCCTTTCGTGTTCTAGTATTTTATAATTATTGCCAGAGAATAAATATTGTAACAAACTTTTCAGGGTTTCGTATTTAATCTTTTGATTCTGAATGCTAGGGTTTACAAGAGTGAATGATGTAGTTTGATTATAATCTAACATTGTTCTTAGATTTTTTAGAGTAGTAAAGAGGTCTTGGTAGGTGGCTGAATCAGCTGTGAAGAGTTT